>DVQP01002795.1:0-11847 GCA_018231745.1 Danaus eresimus
ACATAAAAGTATCTCCTTATATATATCAAACCTTTTAATAAAATTAGAGAGATAGGTCGAAAACATTCTCAGTTTTGCTATTTTTATTTTAAATATCCCTTCCTCTATGCATATTTATAGGAAGACTACGTCACAGCTTTCTAAATAGAAAATATCAAAAAATAGTTTTGTATTTTTCGAGTCACAGGAATAAAAACAATTAAACAATACAATATATATTATACAATTTTCTTGAAATTTTATATTAAAATATAGAAACTTATAGAATAAGAATCTTTTCGTCTAGATTCAAATATAAATTGAATTTAATAAAACATTTGCAACCGTTTTGAAGCTTGTCTTCGGTTCTTTGTTTAATATTAGAGGTTGTTATGTTTTTAATCGAGTGATAACTTTTCAATGCTCTAGAGAAAGTTTGAAAATTATTAATAATAAAGTTTTTATATAAAATCAATCTAGATAAAAAAAAAGTAAAATGTAATCTCCTCAATTAAGTGAAAACACTTGTTATTTAAAGATATGCCAGCTTTGAGATGATTTTAAAAAAATATTTGCTTTAAATATGAATGAATAATAAAATGAAAGTTGGTATACAAAAGAAACAAATTGTTCATTTCATTGTTGAAAAACTGAAAAATATTTAAATCACATGCAAATTTTATACATTAGAATATAAATGTAAACAACAGTTACCTGTATTAATATTGTTATTTCACTTGGAAAGTTTTTAAAATATTTTATTACCCTTTTTCAGGTACGAAAGGCTGTTCAATATAAACTTTAAGTATGGCAAGCTTCTCTGTAGGACATTGAATTTGATATTTTGAAGATACCCTATGCCTGTCCATATAAATTCTTATTTTCTTAACAAAAACAGATGTTTGTTATATTTTTCTTGCATCATTTTATATATTTATTATGACTTCTATAATACTATCTGTATGCAAGTACGTAAAAAGTTTATAAGCTATTAGAGAACGAAAAGGAAATCATTCCTTTTCCTATTGTTAAAGTAAAGCTTGGTTTTGTTTTGGTTTGTTTTGTCTCCATAATACTCAGTGACGAGGGTCTGCTTTTGGTACCATAAAGTGGAAAATAGTTGTGTGTTTAATAAATATCTCAGACTCGGTTTGAAACGGGATTCAATACTATTAAGGATTAGTTTATAAAATCTATATGAGGAAAAATATTTAACATAATATTATGTGGAAAATAACTAGATATAGAGTCACTGTGAAGTAAACTAACGCAGGTCTGTAAAACTTATATATGTATAAACCTACTTACTCAAAAACTTATAATTATTACCTCAATTCTCTTCACTGAAATAGAAATATATTGATGAGTTATAGCCCAAACTAATATGAAGATGGTTTGCTTACAAAATTTATCTTGTCTCGTTGGCTAACTTATAACAATATTAAGTTAACGTATAACATTTATGTTAGTATTCACTATCTAAGTAAGAATATTAGCCGACTCTTATCAAAGGATGCCATCAAATTAGTTTCAAGCTCGCGTTACTATATTGTTTGAGTGTAACGACGATTCAACACGAACCCTACATTTCTCTTTTAACCGAAGACCTACTGTGAAATACATTTTAAGCAGGACTATTTATGTCTTACTAATTCTATATAGGTGTTGAAAACACACTTAAGTAACAGATGTTTCAGTAGTAAATAAAACGGAATTTTAAACACGTTATCTATGATATTGATTGGATATAAAAATGTATATATAATTTTTTTAGAACAAGAATATTCCATTACAATATAAAGATGCATAGAAAAAAATAGAATGAAAATAGAAAAAAGAATACTTACAATAAATTAAACGTCTTTCTGTATTAGGCATCACAAACGTTGTAAACAATACGAAATATAAGATAATTATTTCAATACGTTTTTTTGCAGCTTCAACGGAAAGTCAAAATAAGTTTGGTCGGCGAATTATGACTCGATTTTAAGCTCTGATGAATTCTAAACAGAAAATTCTATCAGATCTTTTATGGTCTATGATCGAATAATGGCCTGTCAAATAGAAAATTAAATTAACAAGATATAACGTATCTGATATAGTAAGAGAAAAACTTTAATGTAAATTTTTCGTAAAACATGTTTAACTTTATATTTTTGAATGAGTCATTATAAATGTATATAGTAACGTATATTTTTGTTCAATTATGTCTATTTATTAATATCTATTATGTTATATTATGCTTATTTATCTGTTATATTTTTTTCAATACTTGTACTTTAGATAAATATTCTTTTGTGATGTTCTTGACCCACCTTTAATTCCGGTTTCACATGTTCAATCCTAGCCTAATGTCGATCTTTCTTAAAACCTTTGAGTTCAGTTTCAGGCATAAAAAGTCAACGATAAAATCTATTACTTTGATATCAGTTAAATTCACGGTATGCCAATCATAATTTAAAAGAGATTTTTTAAACCATTTCTTTAAATATAAAAATTAAAAGAGCAACAATAATTTCGAAAGCAACAACAAAACTAAAATTCTAAATATTACTAAATCCTATGCTTTAAGAGATATAAGTATCAGCATAACGAAATAAAAAATAGACAACCGTTTCAGGTAACGCAAGGAAATAAACAATTTCAGCACATTTATGTTTGTATCAAATAAGACAATATTAATTTTAATTACCTTATATATATTGTAGCTACAACTATATTTTAAAAAATTACATATTTTTACTGAATCTAAAATAAAGTGTACCATTTTTATATCACGTTGTAAAGATTGTTTCAACATACAATGTGTTTCTTATTGCGCTGTTAACAAATTTTATGACAGCGACCATTTTGTGCTTAATTCCAAAAAGATTGTCATTTTATTATTATACTTTGGTCATAAAACTGTTGACATAACCCTGGTTAACAGCTCCTTTGATGATTTTAACAACATTTAAGTCACTGGATAAAAGTTACAACACAATGTACACTGCGAAGCGTCTATGAGCTTAAATCGTTGGCCTACTTCAATACCAGTCAGTTCACTATCTCACTATGATTTTTTTTAAGAGATACAAACCATATTTTGTATTATATCCACACTTTTATCATACAGAAGACTACGAGTATATATTTAAATATAATGATTTTAAAATTTTGTTTTTCTTAAACGTTTTACCATTTCACATTGAGGAGAATAGCTATTTAGAATCAAAGACCATGTTGAGTTTTATTTTGAATTCCTAGCCCGACCAACATAATGTTATATAAACAAATAAATTTGAAGACAACATTGTGATCGCTTTAAAAAGTCAGCTTGAATGGAAACTTTTATTGGCTTATTAGGCTTAGAGGGGATTTGAAGTTACAACGTGAAAATTTTAAGATTCACTGCAGATCTTGTAAGTCCGCAAGTCCGATCACGGCTAGCAGCTTACAAACCAAAGTATTTACCGACTTTACACCGCCCTTCTTGAGTTTAAATATACTTTTATTTATAACAAAATTTCAAACAAAATATTAGTGTTGCTGAATAAAGAATACGATCATTAAAGTTACTTATTTTATGGTGAGAATAATATTTTTATATTGTAGTTGCGTTACCTAATATTTTAAAGATTTCATATAACAATTGCACAATTTATAGTGACTTCATTATAATAGTAAACAGGGCTTACTACAAAACATTCAATAATGATTATCTATTTACGATAATATGAACAATTAGCCTTAACTTTAACATTTGTTAACAAACTCATTTCCCTTAGTTTTGTTTCTATCTAAAATCTAACGATAAAAATTATAAATTAAAAAACGAGTAAACTGTTTCGTCTATAATATAATACAAAACGAAATCTCGTCCTTCATTACATTTTGTATTTTAAAATGAAATTTTCTTAAGAAGTTGTAAGTTTGGAACTAGTTTTAATATAAGAGAGTTTAAAAGATATTATCAAATAGTCCACTTTGACGAGACGTTGAAAGACAAAAACCAGACCTAGCTTAAGTATTACCCGTGAATATATAAAAAAAAGAAATAAATTCATGGACACATAAAAACGGTGCGTAGAAAATAAGTAATATAATTCAAAAAGTCGGATCGAAATCGCTTATTGCATAATAACATTATTATTATTAATGAATATCACAGGCTTCATCGCAACATATATAGCGTTAAACGTTAATTCTTAACAATAGACGAATACAATGTTGTTCAAGTCATTAATACAACAGTGGCAAAGCTTTGTTTAAGGTACAAGAAATTTAATTAAACTAACAGATTACGTGTATGTAATGTTTGATTTGGTTTGATGACAATGTATGAAATATAAATAACATGATGGCAGACTAAATCAGTCATGCAAACGAATGGAATGGGCTGTTGTCTACTCGTTTTTTTAAGTGATAACATTAATTTATATTTAACAATTTTTATAAAGACATCAATAAACAGACAGGAGTGCTGACAGATTTATATAATATTAAATTCTGTATTTAATCCGAAGATTTAAACAGTACATGAGAATGAGAATAAAACGGTATTTAATCAACAATTTTTTGAAACACTACTCTCGTACTTCCATCTATACCGTTACTTTATCTTAATTGAAACGCTTTTGATTGGGAAGTATTAAAATATAATATAACAAAAGAAACACATTTAAAAGGAAACATATTTTTTTATATTTTAAATGTTACTTTGATTTAGTGTATAACTTTACTGGTAGTAATTCTTCTCGTATCTGTTATTTGCATAGATAAAGTAAGTTACATTCAGTGACACAACTCGTAGAAGTGTCTATAGTACATTAAGATTCATTAGCAAAACCTTTTTTTTTTTATAAAATGCAAAGACTAAATTTCAGTCTTAGTCTTAAAAAAAGAAGAAATCAAATGATATAATTCGTTTATTTAATTGCATATAAAATAAAAATACAGAAAATATGAAGAAAAACTAAAAGCGTCTTCCTTAGTTTGGTTACAGTAATATAAATTGTTTTTATTAGTTACAGCCAATATTAAGACAATTTAAGAAAGAAAATAGTTGTTGGACATAAGAAAACAAATTGCCATAACGTCTGCACTCGACAATTACATATATATAAAATCTTTATAGGTGTATAATATTATTTCCCGCAGTCATCTAAAGACCGAAGTTAAACTAAACGAGAAATAAAAATTAATTGAAGTTAAGAAAAAATATATATATCCGCAATAAATCACTCTCAAACACGATTTCTGTTAACCACATCAAAGTCGCATGGAAACGACAGAATTGTATTAAAAAAAAATCACGATCGGAAATGAAAATTTGCTTATTTTTTTAAGTAAAATATATTTTCAAATATAAAGTTTTCATTATAAAAACTCAACAAACGTCTCGATAGCCATTCGTACTGCTATCCACTGGCGTTTGACAAATACCGACTTGGTTTAAAGTCGAGCCTTTTTCACATTTTGCTTTAGCAGACAAGCTCTTCATACATTAATTCTTTTTATTTTATATCTAAATATTTTAATTCGCTTTGTAAAACGCAGTTTTATATTAACTTTCTGTTCCTACAACAACAATTTAATCTCAATGATACTAATATTTTCAGAAGTGTTCTTATAATATTAGTTTTATTTAAATGAATACTTGCGCAAATTTTAGGTCTCATTAATTTGCTTTCAATGCAAAAATAATCGTATTGGCCATAACAATTATATATTACTAATTAAGAAATTGCTAACGTAAAGATATTTGTTTGAGGTCTTAGTATAGTAACCTATGAAACTATTGCCCATGAAGAGAATAGTCTTAGAATCTAGTTAGTGTTAGTTACTGATCTTACATAACGTGACAAAAAATGAAAATTTTGAATTATTTTTTTTCGGCAAATGAAAATAGTTCAATACAAAATAATTTAATGTTAAAGTTTAGATTATAACATAAAGGCTTTTTTTGTTGAGTAGTATGAACGTAAATAATTAAACAACTATATACTTCCTTTCAAGGCTATTCAAGAAAAGTCTCATTTAAATCATATGGATTGTTAGTGTAAAATGTTTTGATGAGGCTTTGTGATCGTACGTAAAATTTATTCGTTATTATCATCGGAGTTTATTAACGTTAAGGTTTAAATAAAAAAAATGGTTTACGATAAAAATATATTTTTATTTTTGTTACGTGACGGTTTCTGTGAGTTCAGTCAACTGTAAGCCTCGTAAAAGGACTTCGTTCCTACCAGATTATAGTTTTTATTCGTATTTTTTATAATTTTTGTTTGGCTTTCATATAAAATAAATATCGGAATTCCTCGTTTATTATTAAATGTTGCTGCATTTTTTATTATACTTTCAAATTGTTATATTAACGAATTCTGTAACTTGATATTTATTATTGTTTGTCCGTAAATTTTTCCTTTTAGTTATTTTATATATTATATAGGCCCTTTTTAATTTTCTAGCTTTTAATAACCAATTTGATTTGAATTATCCTACAAATAACGAGATCTAAGATTATTGCGAGTATACATTGAAAAAAAAAACTAATATTTTTCGGATTTACTTCGCGCTTGTAATTTTTTTAAAGAACATTCCGACATTTCCATTGCTTTGCAGCAACCGTGATCACGGGTAGACGAGATGAAAATGTCTGTCAAGTGGTCTTATTATTAGTCATTTACAGCCAAAGAATTATTTATTTTCTAGCGAACCGCTCTGGAGTCTGTTGTAGTCACGGACATTGGATTGTATATTTTTAAAAAGGTTGTGGATAGATTCCAGCCATATTCTCCATTGCAATTGTAGCTTTTTTATTTCAATAGCCTCGTGGTAATCTCGGTATGTACCTGTCTTCAGGAGCGAGGGTCTGTGGCTTATCAATGCGAAGGGCTCATTATCGTGGTGGCCAACATGACAAAGGTATTAGATCCTCTGAATCATAGATTTGTAGTTAATAATATTAGTTTTATATCATACAAATCTCTTTATCAAAACTGTTGGTGAAAATATCTTTTATTCGACTACGGCATAAAGTAGCTTAGGTTTTATGATGAATAAATATATTCCCACGTAATGTTTTTTAACAACTGAAATAATTTATTTTGCGATAGTTAATTGTATTTAATAAAACTAATAATAAATACATTGTACAGTGAGTTTTTTTTTAGACAAAATCCAATCTTTTATCTCTGCATGTAAAATATTAATTTATACACAACGATTTTGTGGTATAATTCCTGATTGTATAAATTTCTATTGTACTAACATTTATGAACATAAAACAAGAAACTTGCTATACTTAGTTCTGAACTCTTCGGTGAAGAAAAGCACAATGAAGAAACTTGCACATTCTGGGAGAAATCCAAAGACATGTATATAACTCATTCCACCAAATTTTCTCTAAATCTAGATGCAAAACCATCAACTCGACAGAAGTTTATCTTGAGTAGGCTTACTTAAGCATTGTTTTATTTTGAAATTACGATAAACTAATATTTTTTACATAAAATAGACTTGAATAGCACACATATTTCCTTGGCATCAGCTTTTTCTGTGTTTGTAAAATAAATGATAAGTATTGAATTTTTTTACATACAAAGGATATTTTTCATGTGTACCTGTATAACGGAAAAGTTTCATTATAATTTGTTTAACAGTTACTGTGGAAAACAAACCTTAGTTCGACCCTGTATACATTAATGTCAGTGGTATTTTAATAACGCCCTTAGTTCATTATGAAGTATATCATGTTATATAATGTTTCGTGACGAGACGGTGTTTGTTGCGAGGCAAAAAGTTTAATTGAAAGTCGAAATTCCAAAAGCTGCAGGTAGCGCCACCGTATCGTTGACTGAATAGTTTTTCCTGGAATCATGGAATTAATTCAAGGGAATCCCATTGGAATTATAATTAATAAATGTGTTATTATAGTTATGAAACCTATTTCTTTTGCCGGTTTTGATTTATTATACAAGTTAATATAATGTATATCTTTGAGATTTTACCAATGGAGGGAAAAATAAAAATTTAGGATATTTTATGCCCAGTTTGTTGTCTAAGCTATTTATTTTTATTTTTTTTCTAAAGAATTAATTTTTCCTTGTTTTTAATTATTCAGATTATTTTGGCGTCTAATTTATAATTTTCACAAGACGTATAATAGACCAAATTTTATATTTTCATAATATTTAAGGTAAAAGAATTCATAATAGGATAAATTTATTAACATCTAGTTGTAATTAACAATAAGATTAATACAATTTTATTTGTAGCATTAATTTTAATGGGATTTGGAAATTCTCATTAAGTTATATATGATGAATAAATAAGGCTGCTATCGTAAGTCAGTGTGGAAAATTTATAATTCACTTTCATATTGTTTTAACTAAATATTAAATATCGAGAAAATCTATGAATTAAGAATGATTAACTAATTATAAGACTTTAAGAACGAAAAACTTTATATTGTTATAATATTTCCAAATACGAATGAGAAAAAAGTCCGTTTATATAATAAACTAATATTATCTCCAACTGTAAATAAAAGCTCTAGTATTTTCACTTATCGTTTTGTGGTTCTAGGTGCTTTTAAAATAAGTAATTTCAAAATTATCTTTTACTTTTTGTATAAAATGTGCTATATATTATACTAATAAACTGATAAATAATTAAGTACAGCTATTAATAATAAAAGTCGTATTAATTCATTTTGATGTATTTTTAAACTCATATGACTTGTTCAGCGGTGCAGTAGACTCAGCAATATTAAACCCATTTAACGCTAACAGATCTGAAGCCTGACACTACCAGGTTTCTTCTGAACATTTAACGGAAATTATTCGCCTTTGAAATGAGTTTAAATAGAAATATATCTTAAATGTACTACGAGCCGAGTTTTGATAGGATGTTCCGCGATAAAATGTTGCGGAGAATGTTAAAAAAACTATCCATTTTATGTCAAAACACCATCTCAACGCAGAGCTTACTGCTCAGTATGGTTAGTCCATACTACGTACGATGCGTTTACCGTTTTTCATGCCATGATGAATAAAGAATGTAAACCTGTTATTGCTCCGTATTGAGCGTAACGTTACAAACTCGTACTAAACGTAATCAATGGGTTGCTCTACAATAAAACACAAAAATTCCATATTACATACTTATATATTTAATTAAATTATGTAAGATTTTATATGTTATGTACAAACGTTACGTAAAATAAAAACTGTACAGTAATCACAAAATTGGCCAAATCTAATATATTTCCTCATTGGTTTCGATCTACTATATTGTATGAAAGTTTCTTGCAATCTGAAGTTCAAATATTTATTTGGTTAATATTTTGTAATTCACTGCATACCTCCTGAAGCCGGAACCCCTGTAAGCCTGATCACGAGGTGAAGCTTACAGAACAAGTATTTGCTAACTTCGTAAAGCTCTTCGTATTATTACAAAGGATTCTGTTTGATTTCATCGAAATCATTTTATTTCTTTTGAGAATAGATTTTGTGGTAAAATACAGAGATTTAAATATGCAATATGAATCTTTTTATTCATTTACAGAATTCATGATTAATTTGAATAACTGTTGAATTATAAATAACTCACATTAAATATAGAATCTGTATTCTAAAACTAGACTAATTAGAGAAGATTTAATATTTTAAATGAGTTTTTTTCTTATCTCAAAGCCAGTCGCCGTAATGGACTTCAAATTTTTGTCTCTTACTATTTAAAATCATAATACTATTATGATTAGTTTATTCTTTTATCTGAAAACACGACATTATTTGTTTCTATTTTGAACTTTCATTTCAATAATGACTAATTTAAGGCAAAACAACATTGCGAAGCTAAATTTATTTGAAAAACAATCCATCAAACTAAACAAAAATCAAATTTAATCATTCGTAAAAGTTGAACAAAAAAAAACAAAGTCACAAATCAGTTCTAGAACATGGTTCTGACATTAAGCCACATCAGAGCCAGAAACAAATATCGAGTTGCATTCAAACAAAACTTTTTCTAAAAATTACCAGATGTATTTCAAGCTCTATGAATATTGTTTACGGTAAATTGTTTTTCTCGTTTCCATTTAATACGTACCTAAAAGTAAAATTTCACGACTATTTCTACTTTTGATGAATGGCTGTAATTACACTGAGCTGATTTTTTTATATATGCATAGTTTATAAAATGTTCGTGACGACTCAGTGTTTATTACTAAGCAAAAAGTTTAATTGAAGTCGGAATTCCTAACACCGATGGTGTGATGTGAGGTCGTGAGTTCCAGTTAATAGTTTAGCATTTCTGTAGAGTGATTTTATCAGGAAAGTTTATTTTTAAATTACAACCATAACTTAATACATCACTATTTATTACATAGACTTGGCATAAATATTGTTCAACCTCCTGAAAACCACTTCCCAGAAGCAATATTACGATTTCAAATGTAAATATTTTTGAAGTTTACTATTTTAAAACGCCTTTATAATATTAAAAATATATAACTGATATATATATAAATGATTGTAACCGTTAATTTATTTTCGAAATAAAATCCGAAGCAAACATTTATGTTATTTTAGTTAGCCGAGAATAAACCGCGAACAAAAAGCTAGTGTACATTAAAACAAGGGTCGCTAAAGTTGGGATGGATGTCCCGTGGACTCATCAAGGAAGTTATTTCATTTCGAAGTGTGTTAAACGATAACAGAACAGATATATGAAGTGCAGTAATGAGCTTCGTTACTTTGTGATACAAATGTAGCAATAATGTTACTAACTCATAATATCCATCGAGTTATAAAAGACTTTTTTCACAGCGTTTGTCGCAGAACTATATCTACAACTGTTCCGAGCCACTAACTCACAAAAACGAATCAAAACAAAACTACGGCCAATAAAAAGTTTGTTACATATAACTATTTACAATGAAGTTGAATCGTAAAGTAAGGTCGAGTTTGCAGTTATTATAGCGTCGTATCGAATTACGACGCCATTTTGTGCTGCCTATATAACATGTATTTTTTTGTTGCATTTTGTTGTATGGTTTAGTTTACTGTTGTGAACATATTGAACTTTGGAACTATATTTTTTTATAATGATGCTGAACATAAAATATTTCATTCAAATTACTTATGCTTTTTTACGTGTTGATGAGTATATTTTTATGAATTTTAGAACTAATTCGTCTGTCTCTATTTTTTTGTTACATTTTTATTTCTTCTATAATCTATTGCTATACCTATTTTTCATCGTATGACCTTTTCGGTATGATTTCTTGAAAACTAAACGGATCAACGGTTTAGTGAAACTTTCTAATCGTGTAGCTTTTTCAAATAAGAATTTAGTTTCATTTACTCTAAGACGCAAATGAATGTTTGAAATGAATGTGTTAATATATTTTTTAAATTCAGGAATTTTCATTCAATAAAAGACTGGTGTTCTTATTTCGGAAATATTGTCCAACAATTGTATGTTATATTCTTATAAAACTTTCAAGAATATAATTACTGAAACAATTTACATTTAAATATCCGTTTCGTCGAATTTCGTACTGCTCTACTCATTCTCTTCTTGATATTAAATTACATACATTAGTAATACAACTGATTACTATTCCTGGTTAGAAGTACCATTTAGAAACTACGTTTGAAAATAACCAAGATATATTTATATTTTCTGATTCTAAATAAATTATTTGCTTGTATTAACTCAGTGTGAAATTTATATTTAATTATGAAAATTATATAGGTAATAGATTAATTGTCTCTACTATACATTATACTTACAAAACTTACCATGTTTATGGACTTATTAAATTATTATTGCGCTTGTTTATTTTGATTTCATGAAAAAAAAATACAGTTATATATATAA
>DVQP01002796.1:0-11845 GCA_018231745.1 Danaus eresimus
ATCACCTACCGCCATCGATTTCTTAATTTTCTGGCGTACCGCTCTGGATGCCGGCGGAATGCATTCTTAGCATGCATCTTAGATCTCATTATATTAAACGTAATTTTTTATAAAAGATGAAAACAGAAGAACCGTAAACAGTTACTTAACAAATCTGTCCGTATATTTATGCAACAATGTTTCAAAGTCACGGTAGTTGCGTCTGCGCATTTCAAATCGTTATTACTGAACGCTAACTCGTGTATCATGCTTTGAACAAATTCAATTAATCATAAAATGTATTTCATAGCTATTATTACGCACCAATTGCTTGTCAAAAGTTTAAAGAAATGTTATATGTGAATGAAAATTTTAATTGAAAATCCGGAATGAATAATTCGAACATATAAAATATATTGCTGCTTTGTTTAAGCGATAGTAGAGTAGCCATTATAGACTTTCTTATATATTTAACAGTTATCCAAAACTATATTGTTCTAATGTTTATACATCGTACATGAAATTATACAAATTATTTTTGTATATATTATTAATTAAATAACAAAAACACACTAATTTGTTAAACGACACTAAGTCATTAAATGGTACGCAGTTTTATAAAAAGTATAATTCAATTTGATTTAACAAAAGTGAAAGACTAAAAGTAATATAAAAAGTAAGTAATAGATACAAAAACAAGGCTGCACCTGACCGACTTACAAAAAAACGAGGCATTAGTTTAACCTAAAATCTAATACACTACAGTCTTGCTTTAGCGTATTGGCGCAATTTCATTCAAATATGCTGATATCATTGTGATATCTAATTCAAAAGGTACCTAATAACCATCGAAAATTAAGTACAAATATAGTTATTTCAAACTAAAATAGAGATATATTTTTTTAGTAACTCTTAAAATACTTCCATTTTATATTCGATTTGAGATAATTTCATCCTTATTTATGATAATTTACACGGCGTGGAAAGTCAGTTGAGATGGCTAGATTTTTTAGGCTAAAAAACAGCCAATACTGCTAAACAACACTATACCTACATAATCAGATGGCCCTAATCTGACCATTCAAGAGGTATCGGGGTCAATAAACCAATTGAACATCTCGTTAAGAATTAATTTATTTACTTACTGACATCAATTGGTACAGTGATCGATTATTTATAAAAAAAAAACGATGCAATTGCAGACCTATTGATTAAATTTTAGTTCGTCAGTTAAAATACATACGAACATGTATATAAGACATTGCAAGTTGCTTATTTCGTCTTCACATAAATAAATAAATATTAAGATGAATCTGTTTATCTTAATAAAATAATCGTTCGAACTTAGATTTAAACATAAAGATATTAGAAATAAAATTAATCATAGTGTATATATATATTAATATTAACTCTAGCACTGTAAAGTAATCTCAGTAGTTAATACTTTTCAAATCTTCTAAATTTTTAGATTGTTCTTCAATAAGAACGTAAACTTTATCATGAATTAAATACATTTCGATCAATATTGTAAAAGAATATCGTAAATAAAACAGTAACCGGTATTATATTTGTAATTTCAACGAAAGTAAACATTAATTATTTATCATAATGTGTTAATAAACGAATAACTTTTATAAAGAAACCCTACAGTTTAGTTTCATGCTGTGGACAAATTTCTAACTATCAATTAAAATTATCTCTACCCTCCATTTTAAATTTTATGTATATATAAATTGAATATATTCCTGTATAATTATTTTTTTTGCTTTTAAACTAATAGTAACTTACTAAAGACATTATTATCATAACGATTACGCTAAAGAAAGAATTGTCATCATGTGTCTCATCAATTATAATGATTTTTAAGACTTTCGCTAGTTTTCATATAAAACTAAAGTTTTATCATCTCGTCTACCCGTGATCACGATTGCTGCAAAGGAAGCGTAACGTCGGAAGTATGAAGTTTAAATTAATAAAAACGGGTTGTAAATTTGAAAATATTAGTTTCATTCGCATCAATTATATTTGCGATTAAATCATATGTTATTAGCTATGTTTAAATATCATTATTATCATAATTTTTTAGTATAATTAACTGATAACTCTCTCTCGTCTCTAGTGTGTGTATAGCCTTATTCAACCTAGCAACAAGTCTAAGTTAGAGCGTTCCGTTACGCAGTATGGTGCATACTGGATTCCAATGTAAGACAATATATTACTTTGTAACCTAAATCTGATTACATCTTTCCATAAAATACATTTTTACAGTCATATAGTTAAATACGAGACATTTCAATCTTCTTTACCGGTTTAGGACCAACTGTATGAGCCTTTTTAATATAATATATTAAAATAACTTAATGGTTATAGTTCACAGAAATGTATTTTAAAAAAAGAAGAATAAGAATTTATATATTTATATATAAACTACAGCAGACTTTGTCATTATTATAAATTTGTGTTTACATGTTTGTTACACGTAACTCGAAAACAATTCACAATTTTGATAAAATTTATCAAAAATAACTTAAATCACTTATTTAAATTCTGAAATTCATCTCAAAATTGCACAACATCACTGACACTAACTAACACTATGAAGTGATGTACTACTCAATGTCTCTACACTACTTCAGCTCTGCCTGCTCTTATGGCATGCATTCACTATTATAATTTCGTTTATTTCAATAGACCGTTTCCTTATAACGATTATAACTTAAATGGGATCGCATAAAAACATGAGGTCAATGACCGACAGCTAAATGTTCTTATTAATCCAAATTTGGAAACCAGTACCACGTGGGATGTTAATAAGATAACGTTTTGCCAGTCGGAAATTAATGCACCCGAATGAGATCGTTCAAGATAAGGACCGTAATGTGGTGCTTTAGGATATATTTGTGGTGTTCCATGATCATGGAATTAAATAAAATTGTTTTATTATACATTAAAAAGAAGTTAAAAACATTTTATCACAAGCTATCGTTAATCATGAAGTTGATTAAATAAATCAAAGGTTGAGAACTCCTGGATTAAATTCTCGAGACAAAGATTTAACACTAGATTATATGATTTGGTTTGAAATTTATGACCAAACAATACTTTACTTCACTTGTCATGTTATAATAAAGTATGAGACAAACATTTTCTTTATATAAAAATATTTTAATTTGGACTGATATGTGATTTAAAAATCTTAGAACTCATAAATGGTTATGTGGGTGTTATGTGTACAATATTTCAAAAGTGTTCATATATTATGTATGGCAAATATCTAGTAAATCGCTAAAATGGTTTAATAATTGGATTTCACCAAGATATGAAGCACTCACATTACTTACATATTACTATCTTCACGTTTATTTATTTTGTAATTCTCTATAAAATGTCATTTGGAAAAATATGTTTGATAGAATAAAGATGCCGCTGACTTGGTTCAGCGGTCTTTATATAAAGATAAATCTCTAATCTCTGATGTAAGACGAGATGCTAACACTCTTAACAGCGACAGAAAACATTAATTAAAATTATCTCAGAGGACACGCGATCGTCAAGATTAATAATTACTGGAAGATTATCCACTTCGTAGATGTATCTAAGCCTACCAGAAATTTTCAATGCACACGCATAGCGTTTATATGCTATATGTAAGACCAAAGTTTATTAGTTTTAAAAATAATAATCAATATATATTTCTCAATAAATGTAAAAATTCTTATGAGATAAACAAATATTATAATCCCTTTTATTAAAACATATTATCTTATTTTGGCTGCCACTATACTTCTTTACTAGTGGTTTTGATAAATTCGGATTCGGATTCGGAATCAAGTAAGAAATAAAAATATTTGATGACCTGACATTAAGGATTCTCCAATCTTATAAGATTAATTTCTGCTTCCCTTTTCCCACTATTGAAAAAAATGGTTCAATGCTTCATATTTAATCATATTACTGATTATGCATTCCACGCATCACTTCTTTTCTTTTAATATAAAGAAAGCATTAAAAATAATTATTAAAAGATTGAAGTTTTTTAACAAATGATATTCTTCAGCCAGTGTTATTAAAATTTTAGCAAAATAATCATATACATTTATGATTATGTTGCATATTTTTTATTATTTTAATATCTATTAGTTTGTAACCGACTTCAAAAATGTAAGAGGTTTACAATTCGTCATTATTTTTTTAATATCTGTTTTATGAAAACTTTAAACTCTACGTCTATGAGGATGCGAAGAACTCTTACTAATAAAACATTAAAAAAGCATTAATTACAAATCAGATCGTACGCATAAAACGATATAATTTTAAAATCCGACATAAAAAAAATGTTATTATATTCAAATTAATGTTTACTTCTAAATAAAATAAAGTCCAAAATATAAAGTTTTATTTTCTTCTAATAATGAAGGTTTTTTTGTATAAAGATTCATTGGCCGACACACAAACCCTGGTAACTCATTACCACAATGAGCCTGACTGGAACCCAGTCCGACAAAAACCTAAACGAAGCCTAGCCACAGTGAGTATCTTTTTTTCCTCAGTGTAAATTGGAATCTTTGCGTTGTATTTAATTCCTATAATCAATTCCGATGGACCAATTTCTTACTCTCATAACGTAATTAAATATTTTAAATAACTTGTTTATTATAAGTGGCTTAATATCATTGTTTCCTGTTAAGTTTATCAAACAGAATTTATAAAAAGTTTTAATCAAAACCTCGGAGAGAGTGATTTCAATGGCTTTCTTATAACTAAATATATTCATTATGTCTAGATATTTTTTTATATCTCGTATAGTAATTTTAAATTTATATAAAAATAATCCTAGTTAGTTTTATTTATAAAAATACGTTAAGTTAACATCGTTAAATCCAAAACCATCAAAAGTTAATCATCAACCGCACGGAGTGGTCTCGTAAAATAAAAAATAATTCTCAAGTGATAAAAGAAATAAAGAACTTACTCAACAAATTCCGAAACCACTCTCTTGACCACTGCACTATGAAAATGTTATTTCGTTTGTCACAGCACGACCTTACCGCTCCGCAGCGCTATGTGAACTGGTCAGGAGACCGTCTCTTTATCGTCTATTATACCTCGTATACTAGTTTCCTCGTCTTTCACTAGCAGTCAAGTCACCAGCGTTTTCTGGGTTAATGAGGACTCCAATACGTCGGCTGCTCTCAGTTTTCTAGCCTTGTCATAGGAAGGTCGTGCTATCCTGGTTAATATCGGTGAGTTTATAGTTTTTTCATTAAATTTTTGCCAAATAACACATTTTTTTAATAAAAAGAGCCGGTATTTCCAATTAATATGACGCGACGTCTATACTAAGCTTAATGTTTAGTGTTATGCGTGATCTGTTAAGTCACCTTGATCGAAGCTTGGCGGCTTGAAAAATATTACTGGGTTTAAATAAAAAGAAATCAAGGGAATTATCTTCTTAAAGTTGATATTCTTAAGGATAACGTTTTTAAATATTTAAATATATATCTTATATACATACTATAAAAATGTCTACAGTATTTTATTTCGACTTTCATGTCAACATATATATATATGTTACGACAGAAAAATATATGACAAAACATTCTGCACACATTACCAAAAGTCGTATGTACATTAGACGTACGTATTTTTAAGTAAACTTGACAAAGCACGAATGTAATTTCTTTAAAATATGAAGTCTAAGAACAGTTCGTATATATTTTCTATAAAACTGTTATCAAAATAGAAAGGTGGGTACGATAAACATAACGAGTAGCGGAATAAAGGATCTTAAGTAAAATAAGAACACAAGTGATTCAATACAGCTTTTAAAGCTGTTAAAGGATAATAAAATCATGATGATTTTAATTCAGAATTACTAATAGTTTTATGAATTTACTCTAACGACGAAAAACCAAAAATACAGGACTATCCAATCAACAATCAAATACTTAAAATAAAACTTAAATGTTAGATAGAATAGCTATCAAGGAAGATGCTATTAGCTACTAAATATAGATTTTACAAAATTATAAAAGATTACAAAAACTAAGCAGAAAGTTTTATTTTTAATTTTCATATTATTGACGATGAATAATTTGTTAATTTTGATTGGCAAAATCCTTCTTAACAGCTCTAACCAAAAGATAACATCACTTGTGACATCGTTTGCTTTAACGGACAGGATCAAGATAACAAAATAACGAAGCATTAAATAATTAATAATAAGCCCCTTATAAAGTGCATGATTTTAATTATCATTATCAAATAGCTTTAGAATTATACCCAAATCCTGATAATACTATATTTCATGACAGTATATACATAAAAAATGATTTTTTGTTATCTATCTCCACTACTTACCACACAAGAGTCCGATCAAACAGTCCCTCTGGAAGACAAGACCGATTTAGACTTTTGGGTAGGCAGTTTTATAAGAAGTAACTTAGAACACATTTTAAACTACTCCAAAAACCAAGAAATTCACGATCCGACTAGACGTTTGTAACGTTTTTAAACCCTCAATTAAAAGCTTAATTTCAAAATTTATTTTTGTGCCGAAACCACATACAGTATGTAAAAAACATGAAAAATAAGTAAGGTATTTATTCTACATATCCCAGAGATTATTGCTACTTGCCATGTACCAAAACCAAATATTTTTAACCAAATAAAAACGTATTGTAATGTCATCTTTTCAAATCATCGTTAAATTATTTTGCAAGTTTCATCACTTCAAACATACGGAATACTTTCAGTCCATAAAATCGTAATTTTATCTTCTTTAATCTTATTTAAGTCGAATAAATGCCGATTGGCTATCAAACGAACAATATAGAATGGATTTAAGCCATTGAATGTAACCATTTGTGATATCAGAATAATAATGTGAAAGTTTCTTAAAATATTTTTAATAATACAATAAAGGTTACAATGTTTTTGATTCTTACTTTCCTTGTTTTCACTTTTTACTTACTATGTATTTACTAGATATCAAATGGCCTTGACACTATAGACTGGTCAGGTTCGTCAGTGAAATAGAAATGACATTTAGTGTCAATATGACAAAGTAATAGTATTGTGTAAAGTTATTTTGAATAATTTAATGTATTTTTAATACATTTTCTATAATAATAGCTCTGTGGTCTTCTCCATATTAAGTTGTGTAAAATTCCACGCTCATCCGTCAGATCATTCCTTAAAAAAAATATAAAATTTCGCTTCACGTTTTAATGTTATAATTATTAACTTGAAACCAATTTTAATTGAGAGATGTGTCCTTTTTAAAATATCTATGAAATATTATTCGAATAATATTAGTTTCATTTAAATGTACTCTGAAATTTGATTTCCTTTACAAGTTAAATAACCTGGCTTTGGTAAAACTACTTGGACTTCAAAAATGTATTAGCTGCTCCAAAAAATATCACACCGTCTGTTGGATATTAATTTCAGCTTGACACGTTCCCCAGAAAAGGGCCTTGACAGATGGATTTGGATACATTGACTGACGGCCAATAAAATAAACCAATAAGAGTTGTCTTATCGCCAGAAGTCTAATAAGAATCAGAGTTCCCCTTAACGTAGTAACAGCTAATTAATGCTTTGTAGAAGTTTTTTGGTTTTTATTTTTTATTATGTACGTACTGTTTAAACCTAATTTCGTTTACATATTTTCAAAAAATATTTTTGTGTTCACACGCAATAATGAAAATAAAATTTTATAAGTGTAAATAAGTTTAACAGTACCGTACATCCACTTATCGGTATTTTCTTAAATGATATATAAATTCTGACTTGTGACATGATATTTGGTTCATTTTATTGTAGTGTAGAAAATTAATTTAATTTAACTTTTACTCTTGCATACTTTCGTATTATTTTACATAATACGAAAGTATGTTTTTCGTATTAATTTATGTAAACGTTGTTTTAAAATACATTAAAAGTTTGTTAGCATTTATGAATTGTTTTTCGCAAACAATAGACGCAAATGTTAGTGAAGGATAATTAATAATAAAAAAAAATATGCTGTGTTAATATTTATCTAGAACTAATATCTAAGTCACCTTCACTCTTTATATAAATAATTCATAAGCCGTATCTGGTTGTCTATTAAAATACTTAAAGTGCTTGGAATATATAAATAAACGAGGATTGCGATTATGATAGCATTCGCCATTTTCACTATTCAAACCAAGCATCTTGAGCTGAACTCTATTTTCTAAGCACCATAATATGAACTCAATATATTGAGGAATATATTGAAGCTAAGCTCAGATGTTAAACAAGTCGAACCGAATAATTAGGGTTACCAAAATACTTGTTGACATTCGGAGAAAGGTTTTGTATAAGATGGAGTGGTGTAAATTTTTTTCTTCATCACACGTTTTAAGGTTACGAATAGAATAAACTTATTCTACTCATAGCCTTTAAACATGATTTTGATTTAAAAAAAAAAGAATTGTCAAAGGAAAAAGTTATATGACAAATAATGCGAACTTAAAAAGCAAGACTGAGTTGAGTTAAGACATGAATAATGTTTGTAAAGTTGTGTAATCATAGAAATACACTTACATATATATCATATAACTTTACTCGACATTTAATAATAATATTAAACAAGCTAATAAATAACTTGATGAAGTTGAGTTTAAGTTTTAGTCCAAATATGTACAAGAATTGTTTGTTAAAATTTTTATAAATACGTGTAAATAAATCCTTAACATTATAGACACTAGACAATGTCTATCTATAAACATATCTAAGGTTTTCGCGAGAACACACGGAACGCTTTCATCTTGACCGTCTGATCACGGCTGGCGCAAAGCAATAAAACCGCAGAAAAAAAATGTATACAAAAAAAAATATGTTTATATCTCATACTCATAGTCACATTTTAATTCAGAGTGACTTCTATAGGACATTAATTCCTATCAAATCATAACAGGAACTTGTCGTATTAAGTTAAATCCCTTGAAACCCTGGACTCCTAAATCTGAGAGCTTGCCAAGAACGTTGTTGCATTGTTAAATCTAGATTTACGAAAATTAAGTCACAGGCCAAGCTTACATTTTGGCTGTTTGATCGTCATACGTAAATTTATAAGCGAAAAAAACTTTCAAGATTCTTGACCCCCTTCTCCCTATTCATGTCAAAATTTTCAACTTGAAACACTTTTTTGGTCACTAATACCTACGACATAAAAATACAATGATTTAATAATCCACAAATAACCATATTTTTTAACAAACATATTCCTTTGTTTATGTCAACCTTATTTTTCATCAGCGTAAAGTTAAAACAAAATAAGTTGTCTCTAAAATGATAGCAATACAAATCATAATGAGATCTAAGATTTTCGCGAGTCATTTAAATAAAACTAATATATTTTCGGATTTACTAAGCGATATTTTATTACTTTAAAACTACATAATCCCGACGTTTCGGTTAGTTTACAGCAACCGAAATGTCGGGATTAAGTAGTTTTAAAGTAACAATACAAATCATTTAAGATTTCGCTTCACCAAAATGTTGACATTTCATCAGTTTAGCTGATCTTTTTGTCGTCACATAACAATCTACTCGGTATTCATATTTTAATGCTGTTATTATAAATCTATTTTTTTAATGTATCAATCTGTAATTTTTAAAAGTCAATACAAACGTCCACTTCAATAAAAACAGGCTCGTCTTATATATATCACATAATATATTCAGATTTAACGTCTAAACTACAGTTATGACTAGCTAGATACATATTACAATGATATAAATATTATGAAACATTTAAAACATTTGTTCACAAATAAGCCGTCATAAATTATTATCAAAACCCCTAAACCCTTGCATCAGTAGTTAAAAAGTAACCTTAATTAACCTCATCAAATCTTCACTTAATGTATAGTTAGCAGCATTTTTTTGTTTTTGCTTAAAATATATATAAGGAGCGAAATGAGCAACACATAAGTTCAACTAATTCAAATATCAAGGTCTGCAGACCATCTACAACAATCCTTATGTTAAAGTTCTCTATGGGCTTAAGGACTACTCTTCATCATATCGACCGTTTGCCCATTTGTTTCTTTGGGTAAAAACATTCGACATAGCTTACTACAATGCTCTTTTAATTGCTATATTTTTATGCCCCAATTAATAAAAAAAGTAAAACAATATTTAAATGAAGCCAACCAACCAATGAAAACCGCAATCAAATCTTCGTAGACATTTTTGAGGTAGGCACACACAGACTAAGAAATAAATATCTAACAAAGGGTCTTCCTTATTATCTTACATTCATTATTCCTGAATAATAAATAATATTTTACCTCGGGCTCCTTCATGACCATGATTGTCGTTATAACAGTCGAATTTTATTATAGGTATGTATAGAAAAGACCGAAAATCATACTTAGAAAGTAATTTTTTTCATAAGAAAACAACCTCTTTCTAAACCCAGAGAAACCGACAATGGAACAGAATTTAAAACGAGATTGAAAGTTTTTACGAAATCTATAAAACTTGTGAGATTAAAAGCTCTATGAAAGCTGTGATACGTTCTGCGGGCACATTCTTCGTACAGTATAGCTATAATGTCGGTGATTAAAATGACATACCAACATCTTACCCCCATTATTACGTGGTCTTAAACAATCTAAAATATATTACGAAATCATATGCCTGTTGGGTTTTTATTAATTTTGTATATTAACATAACTATAAAATCGAATGTTGTCTATTTGTTGTTTTTGATCATATGTGATTAAATATACATTTTTTTAACAATGCTATTTACTTATATTTTAAAAAACTATCCTTTACAAAAGCGACATACTATTATGCTTGTTGCCCTTATAATACAAACTGGTTATGAAACACTTAATATCTTTGGAGCTGGTACGAGTACACTATTAGCTTTTAATAATACCCAGTAACTCTGGAATGTGTATAAGTTTGATAATGTTTGCACTTATTCGTCGTGTCTTTTACAAGTTTCTTTAAAGCTCTTCAGACTGGCTTGCTTATTACATTATAGTTTTAAAGAAGTTCAGGGGAAAAAACACTAGAAACGCTCCGTATGAAGTATACAATGTAAACTCGGACTAAGCCTATAATCGAACCTAGATTAACGCCTTTTATCTGAAATCTTTTAAATATTCACTCTTTATAAACTCCACATAGGACAAAACCAGTCGACCCCAAATAAAGATTGATTTTGGTTGTAGCCATTTATCGATACTCATTGAATCGTCCAAAATTCAATTTACTGTAATAAATGATATGGAAAATCAAATTACCGTTTAATTAAAAGGAATTTCTGTTAACATTAGCATGTTAGAGCTATCAACAATAGACTATTATAATAATAGCATTTGATATCATATATGCATTCAAAATCTTTAAGGTGCTTGTAATATAAGGCAAAACCAAATAAATGGGTAATCAACAATGAATGCACAAAACTAGTAGAAAACCCATAGAATTTAAGAATAAAATTATACTGCTTATATATTTTTATTACTGAAATATTTACAATCATAGACTATTAATTTAATTGAATCTCATTTTCATAATTAAATATAAAGCCAATATGGAAGGCCTCTATTGTTAAGAGCGGTCGAGTTTAATGGAATTTAGTTAAACTTAGAGATTAACTCGGGAATAGTTGATCTGTTTGGTTAGTTAATACTCTGATATCTAACGTAACAATGTTTGAACACAGTTTCTAACTATGTTGGTTATCCGACGTATTGACGCTAATCAGAATATCAATTGTATATTGTGTTGATTATGTGGAATGTTTACTTTTACCAATACTATATAAAACCTATTTTAAAGTAAACATTTTAATAAAAAGAGTATAGAAAGC
>DVQP01002797.1:0-11845 GCA_018231745.1 Danaus eresimus
GATAGTTAGGAATAGCAGCACGCCAGAAAATTTAGAAATCTTGGCTGTGGACGATAAATAACAGGACCGACTGACAAACATTCACATCTTGTCTGTTCGTGACCACGGTTGCTGGAAAGTAACCGAAATGTCGGGAGTATGTAGTAGAATTAAAGCACTTGTAGTATATCCGAAAAATATTTGTTTCATTTAAATATATATATATACTTATGTAAATTATTTAAGCAGAGTTGCGTCAGTAGCAAATTCTAAAACTCAAAATAAACTAATTCAGACAGTCCGTTATGATGAGGTACATCGCAATTCAAACGATTGCTTGTTCTTGATGCACGCATTCCGTGGGATGGCTCGCTTGTCGATAATTGCAACATTTTGTTGAACATCAGATTGATATATTAAATTGCAGCGATTACTTAACTATCGGAATTACAAAATATAATTGTTAAATGCGATGGATTAAATTTATTTTTTTTAAAGAAATAACGTTTTCAGCCTCTAAATGTTCACTTCGCTTCTATTGCGAAACTTCTGTTTTCGAGTAATTAGTTCATATCAAAATTATACAAATGTATTTTTAATGCGACAATTATTATTGTTTGGGTTAAAAAAAAATTAAAATACATTTAAAAAACTTTACAGTTTCCACAGAAAAAAACATTATTGTTTAAAAAAAAAATAACTATCTGATTGTAAATATATAAAAACTAACAAGCTGTTTTTTCATTATTATTCCTTTATTAGCATGAAAACATTACCGAAGGCTTTAATAAATTATAATGTGTGATCAGTATCACTCGGCTTCAAACATCATACGACTTATTACGTCACTCTTAGTAATTAGAATGCTGTATTTTTTCTTCCAATATACTTTTATTTCAGAAGCATCAAAGAAACTGTCATTTAGTATGAAATTACAACAAAAATGTTGACTTTTATTAAATATTCCACGGTTGAGTGTGAATGAAGCCATTGCAAAAAAACCGTTCATGTAATGAAACGCTTTTATACTCGTTCAATAAAAAATCGCTGCGTTTCATATCCGTGTAAAAGACCTTTATATTAAAAAAGATCGTGCATCGCTTGCTCCCAATATTATGGTTTATGGATTAAGAAACCATATTACACATACAGATTCAAAATACACACTTAGAAAATTACCGGTCGCTTTACATTATTGGTGCTATGATTTGGCTATCATTAATATAATAACATTTTAGTTGGCTCTGACTTACCAGTGATCTTTAAAATTAGGACTCAAATAACTCTTCAAAAAATATAAGTTAAAACGAAATTTTAAATTTTCATTGCATCTAATTGACTTTGGCATAGAAATTCTATATTAGAAATAAATAAAAATTTCACACATTTAATTAATAATTCTTTAAATTATTGTCGTTCATACATTTTCATTCCGAAACACTTAGTAAGTGTAATACACATTTTATAACACGGCGTCCTTTGACGTTTAAGACTAAGGTTATGCAAACAGATGCACTAAATTAGATGCAAATTAGCTTTTATTTTGATCTTAGCAGTGTCATCAATTCATTTATACACCGTTAACTTCTACAGTTCTAAGATAGAATGATAGAAATTTGGACAAGTAAAGAGAAGACTTCCAGGCTATGTGGGCAATGTAACAATCAATCTGAAAATCCCACGGTCCAGACCTTGAGGACGACCGAAAACACAGTGGACAGATTTGACAAAAAAGTCATGATTTCCTGCGTCTGATAGAGTGAAGTAGAAGAACAAGATAAAGAAGGCAGACCCCACCACAAGATGGGAATAATGAGAGAGAGAGAGATCACGACTACTCAGAGTGGTAATAAACTTTAGACCATGCTTTCTTATAAAAAAAAAAACTGCTTGTATTATAATTAAGTACTCATTTTTATATTACAGTATAAGTAAAATTGAAATATTTCATATTAATTGAAATATCTTTAAATAAAAAAAAATTCCTTTTTAAAATACTTTTTTAATTTTACACTTAATGATTTTACTACGTTTAGTTATTGATTATTTTAAAATGATTGTGACTGTATTATTTGATACACATATGTCTGTAAACAGCCTTAGTTGTAAGCCTCACAAACGCAGACGATCGGCTTTCGCTCTTATTTTTAATAGGCAAAGGTTACTGTGTTTTACGTAAGAGCAATTACATTAATTGTACATCATATATGTCAAATGTTTGTACTATGATTGATATGTTAATAATTTACTGTTATCTCATTGTCTTGCTATTTTATAAATTGAAGGGTTTGCGGCATGAATTATATTGTATCGAATCTTGTATCGAATACAGTCCACTTTATAAATTCATTATTTAACCTTACGCTTTCATATGGCGTATAATGAAGATATAATTAGCGAATTGAAATGTAAAATCCTTGAACGCTCCCTTCTATAAAACGTCATAAATATTGTTTTATTTCTCCGGTTTGTTTATCTATGAGTTATCAAAGTTACATTGAATGATATTAAATAACAACTTTAGAATTCCATTTCGCAGTTCAATATTATATTGAGAATTACGGTTTTATTTATTAAATAGTTTGTCCTCGTTTTTGCTACATGCGTGACAATTTCCAGGATATATATTGAGTATAAGTCTGATAAAGTAACATAGAAAACAATTCGTATCGTAATAGCAATTTTAGTCGCTATAAATTTATCTTTAATTGCTTGGTAATAAAATTTTAGTTTTAATGTCTGTCTGTAATCAGATTTTACTAAAACTGTGTATTTCTATGATTTATTTGTACCTCAATTTTAATATTTTTAAATTAATCTCGTATCTGACCGTTTGTTTGAATTTGAATTAGGTTTGTTTGTCATGTCTGCTTATTAATTAATCCTTTAATTACTAGAAACAAGAATTAACCTTGATTATTATTTTACAATACTATAAACAAATGTGTTAAAGGCCTGATACAGACCAGTTTTTTTTATAATATTCATTTAATTAATTGCATTCATTATCTCTAAATAGATAAGATGAGCATTGGAATGCCTTAAGGTTTTATATGGAGTTTTGTATAATTCATCAGTGTGAATAAGAAGTTAAGTCTACGCGCAGATATAATGATGACAGGAACATTACTCAGCGTCTCATCACAAGTGCTATCAGATTTTTTGATGATTTAAAAAACAATGTGAAATAAACGATCTTTGGCTTACACTATAAAGATTTACCAAGTACGTTGTCACTCAAGAGTCTATTAGAGATACAGGAGGAAACAAAAGAATAGGACTAAAATATTCATGTCAACTTCCAGAACTCACAATCATCACACTAAGTACAGCTGCAACTGTTGTACAGTTTGTAAATTCAGTCAACCCATGTATAAAAGTGGCGGCGGCCTGGAGGTTAAAGGACCGCATCTCACGCATTAGGGCGCGGGGTCAAAACCTGGCAAGTACCAGTGCTATTTTTACTGGTCATTGGACACTCCTGACAGACAGTGAAGGGAAACATTTTGAGGAAACCTGGATTTATAATTTCAAATTATAAGTTTGAGATCGCCAACCCGTCTTGAGCAAGTGTGGTGATTAACGCTCAAACCTTCTCCATGTGAGAAGAGGACTTTGCTCAGAAGTGGGCACCGATAGGCTGATGATGATGACGATGATGATGTATAAGGTGAAACATGAACCTGGATTGTTGTATATTTTTGTATTAATATTCGCTTTAAGAGCCGCAAACAGTAGCTTCTTAAGTAACTAACAGTAGTTTCTAACAGTAGCTCCGGCTTTGATTTAAGAGAAAAATATTAATATCAAGAAGAATTAATTGTTTAATATTACAAATATTTATTTATTTATATTTGTTAAAAGAGTCACATAGATAGCGAATTCATCAATTAACTTATTTTAAATTCTTTATAAATACAAAGAATTAATCATCTGTGATATTAAATTGATAAAACACAGGGTGTTGACAATACATCTTTGAAGAATAACAGATGTTTAAATCCTTAAGAAATTTCTATTTCTCAACAAAAGTTAAATGTCCTGTTACGAAGTTATAAATTACTTACAGCGGACGTCGCGTCTAAAATGACGAACCGTTTGCGTTAGTTAAAACATGACAGAAGCTATTTATAATATAATAGATATTTCACACATTCTTAATTAATATAAAGAATACATTAAACAAATATTTAAATATTTGTTGTCTCATAAGAAATGTCTTATAGATCACTGTACATATTTTTGTTTACAATCTTAGGTTTTATGCAACAAGGTATATTTTGTCAAATTACAACAAAATTCGTCAGAAATATATTTTTTAAATTACAGATGTAATTTGAATTTAAAACGATTTAACTTGTCATCCTGCGATTCGAATGTAGTGAAGGGATTATTGGTAGCCAAATAATTACAAAGCCGTCTAAATAATTATAAAGCCAAATAATTAAAATAACTATTATGTGTGTATATAACTAAAACAAATTAAATATTCTAGGAATGATTACCAAGATTACCGATCGCCCTTATATTGAGGTATGCTTTGAATAAACTTTGGAAATACTTTATCGGAATATAAAACATGAATTCTCCGTTAGAATATTTGTTTTAGTGACAATTAACAAAAGAAGTATAACAATAAAGATTAAATCAGAAAATATCTTAATATATTTAAAAATTCATATTAAAATAATAAAGCACCCAATAATATAACGCGGTTACTTTAAGCGTATTTTGTTATTTGAACGCTGTATATGAATCAATGTTTTAATTTTCCAATAGTCGATAACCTTTCTACCAGGATTTTAAAATATACCTTAAATATATTTTAAAAGATACCTTTCTACCAGGATTTTACCAGGATTTTAAAATGGAATAGAAAATATATATACATACATATACATATATTGTTAGCAAAAACGAGTGATATGTTTTCATGCAATCAATAACGATTTTGCATGAATATATAATGGACTATACTAAAGCTCTTGACCTCGCGTTTAATGTAGACTTAATTTGATTGATATATTTTACGCAATATCATAAACTGCGTGTTATTTATATTTACCCATCAGTTCATCTGTCAAAAGTATTTCTGAAATGTTCGTGAATGTAACTACACTCACAGACCATTACTATGAAAGTATTATAATGTATATACTATTTTATTAAATTACAATATGCTTTGTGAAATCACTTACTCTATATCTAGTAAATTTATATACTATAAGTCATACAATTTTTCTTCTGTATCTGTTGGATACCATACATATATATGTGACCTAGTTTACTCTGAAAAACTATTTTTTCTGTATTCAATGTCCTTTATAATAGGACTTTCGACTTTGTTCCTATTTACACATTTTAAATATATAGTGTAATAAATACAAAGAGACTCGCTCTTTATGTTTATTTATAATGACCGCATATTCCTTTCTATAATAGTTCATAAAATTTGAAATATTAACACCATTACAACAACCTAGATGAACAAGAGGATACAATATAAGGAATGAGACCTTTTTAAAAGGCGTGACGCCTAAAATGTCGACAGTTAAAGAATTTAACAAATGGAAAAGATTAAACAAAAAATACTCTTAATAAAGTAACAAAGAATATTTATTGCTTTTAGTTGTATTCTTTTATTTGTTATTTGATAGTATTGAGACTTTTCTTACCAAACT
The DNA here is from genome assembly GCA_018231745.1 of Danaus eresimus. NCBI lineage: Eukaryota > Metazoa > Arthropoda > Insecta > Lepidoptera > Nymphalidae > Danaus > Danaus eresimus. The sequence continues at coordinate 5,661 of DVQP01002797.1, forward strand.
ACTGTTCCTGTAGACATTACAAACCTATACTACGGATATACAAGCGTCGTATGGTAATAAAGATATCATATAAAGTCGGCTGATATAAAAAGCTTACGATGACCTTGCGGAAGAATTCGGTATTGACCCTCCCTTGCTCATCATTACGTGACTGATGCTACCTTCGACATATAGAGCGTGCTGTTTACATTAATTTTAAATATATCCTACTAATATAACAAATGAATATTTATGCAAGGATGTACGAATGTCCGTTACGCAAAACCTTCGCACGCATTTCGATGAAAGTTTAAAGTAACGTTGCCTACTTTTACATCATTAGAATGACGCCAGGTGACAAATTTATGAACATTTTGTTTGATTTAAACTTCAGCAGTTAGAAATAGGTAATATTTTTGTACGTATTTAGTAAGAGATAATATGTATTTGAACATCAATATGCTATACAGAAAAGTACGTTACAATGTAACTAAATGTCCTAATTTATTCTTTTCAAAGCAAAAACAGCCTATTACTTATAATTAAATAACAAACATAACACACACATGTATGGCATATAATGTGTAATTTTCATATTTAAATTAAATTAAATTTGTTTCCTCTAGTATATTAATGATGACAGACATTCATTGGTAATGCAGCAACGTTTCTATGTGGATATAATATATGAATATATTCGCTTCATTAGTAATTTTATATTTTATTATAGTTAGCAGTAATCCTTACACCATCTTCATACGTCATGTTTATGTGTCAGTGAAAGAGAATTTTGCAGTTAATTTTAACATTGCAAGAGAAGTTATTTATTACTCGTTCGATGTTTATACTTATTTATGTCACGCTGAACTGTTATGTGACAAGATCAAAATTTTATGACCTCTTTGTCTATGTGATTTATTTAAGGTTTTGTATTTTTTTATTAAGAGTGAAATATACTTTGCTATCTTATGTCTGAGTCCAAAATCTGTGATATGTTAGATTTTCGCGTGTCCCATTTAAATGAAAGTTGTTTGGATACTATGCGTTTTTTTATAATATCAACAAAATCCAGACATTTCGATAACTTTATAACAATCGTGATCACGGCAAGACGAGATAAACTACTTCCACTGAGACCGAAAAACTTAGTCTCGTTTAAACCATTACGAAAATTCTAATTATTACTTAAAAAATCTTTTATCCAAAAATATAAATCCTCTAAATGAATTGTGGGACTTGACTTTATTTGATTAAAAAAAAGATAAAAATCAAATTGAAAATTAACAAAAGAAAATTATTTACATAAGTATTATTACAGACTTATGTGTCTCCAAACACACAGCCCGAAGGACTCAAATGACATTGGCCAACAATATAAACACGAATAAGTTCATAATAAATTTGTCAGAACATTATTGGACTATTTTAATCTATATCTTCATTCCAAGGTCTCTTCATTCATTTCAAAATTGTCTTCAATACTACAAATGTTCCTCTTCTTACATTGATTCAATTGAGATGAATTTAACTTATTCGTAAGTAAAATATGCAATTTGTTATTTTAATAATATTGTATCGTTTTAGACTTGCAAGCGAGTCACCACAGTGCAGTGGATATGAATCAATTGTTTCAAAATTAATAATATTTTCTCACGTTGCTGTAACCATACATATATAATCTAGGATTCTGAATCTTTGATTTTATCGAAAGATCTTTGCTTAAATATATCTTATTTATAAATTGCTTGTAATTATATATTTTTATTGGTTGTGAAAAAATAATTCATATTTGGATTGTAATTATATTTTTAAACATTAAGTCACTTACTTATAGTAATTTAAATTAACGTAACCCCAACAATTATGTCAATTCACGTAATTTATCCAAGCTTTCCGAACGTCCACAAATATTAAAAATCAAATAACATGTTTCATAAATTGGAAGCTAAAGCTAAACTTTGCCTTGTTTGAGGCAAGTATTTAAAATATTAATATAATAGTTTAAATGAAACCAATATTTTTCGGATATATTATACCGTGATCACGGTTGCTGTAAAGTAACTCAAACTTCGGGATTATGCAGTTTTTTCAACAAAAAATAAATCACGCGTAGTTTATCCGAAAAATATTGGTTTCATTTAAATAAATAAAACTCTCGAAAATCTTAGACCATATTATATTAATACAATAGACTTTTGTTAATATGTTTTTCATCAATATAAAAATAATGTGTCATTCAACTTTAGATTCAGACCGTTCTATTATCTAGCTGAAAGTTGTCACAATTTTCACAATGGTATCTATAATCTAGTCATACTTCTGAAGAAATAACTCACGTTTAAAATTATTTACATTTAATAAATTGTATCAATCAAGATTTAATATTAACTAAACATTGCAAATGACTTCATAAGCTCACTTAACGACTACAGCTTGTTAATGCACATCAATTCCTTATCAAAACAGGCCTTTAGGCATCGATTCACATTTACGTCTCTCTAGATCGGTTAGGTAAGGACGAATGGGCGAGTAAAGCCGCCGGCTATCGTGATGCAAAACGTGACAAGTCTGATTAAAATATCTTGATTAATTTTCACATAAATTTATTTACAATTAATGGTTATATTTCGAGTAGGACCACTGAATTTAAAGTGTCATACACAACAAAACCAGTATGGAAAAACTTGTTATTGTTTTTCACCATTATAGAGACAATGCTATAAACAAAAGTTTAGATTTTTTACGCTAATTTAAAAATAATTATCCTTAAAGGTATTATTAAGTAGAATATTGTGACCGCATCATGAGCAATAAATCTTAGCATTGTCATTAAAATATTTGATGTTTAAAAGGTATCATTTGATTTAACCGCATTTATTACAATCAACAAAATATTTATGACTAAGCTAAGTTGAAAGGTAGCCGGATGCTTTGAAAGTGCTGCCGTTACTTAGACCTTTTAGTGAACTTTAATTTCTAAGAAGAGCTATTTAGATTTAAACTAAAAACAAAAAGTTAAAGTTTAGACCTTTCGTTTAAACAAATGATCTTTGACTAGCTTTCTTGTTTAGTTGTCAAAAAATTTTAATAAAATTTATATTTTATTATTTAGTCCTTATTACTAATTTTCAAATTTTTTAGATATCAAGGTTTTGGCAAAAAAAACCTTTTACTTACTTGACCTCACTGTAATTAAAATCGCCTCCTCTTCTTTATGGTCCCTTGGATAGTAAGCGATCTAGTGATCTCTAGTGCACCGCAATGCAATGGCCATGATACCTTTTTACTACAGAGCGTTCTAAGGTAAGATGGGAGGTATATAACGTCAAGATGATCTAAGGAGAGCACAGTTCATCTCAAACCTTGCAAGACGCATCAGTTGAATCACTATAATTACTAATATGAAACTGGTAAGTATAGTCCTTAGTTATCTTGGTAACTAGAGCTAGAGCAGTGGAATCTCAAATCTTTTGTATACCTATATAAATATATATAGCTATACATATACATATACTATATACTTATACATTATACCAAAAAACTAATGAATTCGTCAATTTTTCATTGTATTAACATTTTCAGTTAAGGCAACTTATTTCCACTTTTTAAATTTAAATGGAATAAGCATAGTGTATAAAATATAAGACATATTTATATAGAATTCACAAATGTAAAAGAAGATTCCAATCTCCTGTTGCCCCGTCTTCAGATCGACGATAGTAATTCTGGATCCTTGGTATATTATACATGAACTACAAATTTTGTAAAGAAAAAATGATTTTGTTACAGTTTGTAGTTGCCGCTATTCTCGGAGTCTGCTCAGCAGCCCGACTTGACAACGCATACCTACCTCCCAGAGGTGGAGATGGCGCAGGCTATGGTGCTACGGGTTCTGGCTTTGGATCCGGCTTTGGTAGAGGAGCTGTAGCGGGCTTCGGACCTAGCGGCGCTGGGTTTGGGGGAAATGCTGGAGGACAAAGTTACAGCGGAGCCGGTGTTGGAGGTGGTTCAGGTTTTGGACAAGGAGCCGGTCAAGGCTACCAAGGTTTTGTAGGAAGGAGCAACCCCGCCGACGCTAACGCCCAAATTCTGAAATACAACAACGAAGTTACTGCTGAAGGATTCTCATACGATTTCGAAACATCGAACGGTATTAGGGCTGATGCATCCGGGGTGGCCACTAATGGTGTCCAATCTCAGGGTAGCTTCTCCTACAAGGGTGACGATGGCCAAGACTACTCCATCACATACACTGCTGATGAGAATGGTTACCAACCACGTGGAGCTCATCTGCCCACTCCTCCTCCCATTCCTGAAGCCATCCTGAAATCCCTGGAGCAAAATGCCCGTGATGAAGCAGCCGGCATCATTGACGATGGTAAGTTCACTTATTCACACCATAAACACAAAAGCTTACATTAATGAGAAGTCATTTCGATCATTAGAAACATATTACCAATGTAGAACATACGAATAATTTGCGAAATTTACTCGCTGCTATTAAAATCAAATAAATGAAGCTATAAATATTTTCATCGAACTATCACTATCAAGTTTATACTAACACTATAAATTTTATAGTGCTGGTTTTGACAGCAATCATTTATAATGACTGCAAAGATGATGTAATTAATATTCAAGACGCTTTGGTGTCTGTATAACAAATATTAAATATAGTGACACCAATCGATCTAAGGATTCAATAAAGTAAAAATGTTTTTATAACGACTTTACTTGAGCAAAAACTAAGATTGATGTAATAAAATTCTTTAGAAAGGAATCTGATGTTAGAGCAGAGTTTAACCTTTGAATAAATAGGCCAAGTTGATAATGAATAAGTTCAAAAAGATGTATGTAATTCTCAATGAAACTAAACCACATACTTTTAGTTTCAGCACTTTGCGTTTTTTACTATCATTACAACTAATAAAAACATACATAAACGTCAAAATTACATACTTTTTGCGTCATTCCATACCCGGTACTAGATTAGGGCAAAAAATATTTGAAATGTCAAATAGTTTATTGGGGTTTCTATTAAAGGCAAAAGTCACTCACACGCGTATCGAAATATTTTGTCACGAAAAAACACTTTCAATATAATAATAATGCATGGACTTCATTATTGCAAACACGAAAATGTATTTCAATAAAATCAATCAATATTACTTAAGTAACTGACTTATAAAAAGTTGATATAATCTCACGGAACACCTTTTTAATGAGAGGTAACGTCTTATAAGAAGCAATTTCTATATAATTACGCTTGATTGGGTCAGCTTAATAGTAAGATAAGACACTTGCATCATGAGTATTAGGAAGCAAATCGGTTCGGTCAAGGGTTAAAGTAAATCGTATAACATGTAATTTATTGAAGATCATTTAAACTGGTTTAATTTGTACGCATCTAGTGCTAAGATCGTATCGCTTAGGTTCGATTATAAATTACAGATATCTCTTTTAAATGAGGCAATCTTTGCGATACATTTAAGGTGTTAGATTGACTTCGTTCTTAGAATCAAAGGGTCGGGCTTAGATTCTGTGAAGTACTTTCAATCGTATCGATCTCACTTTGATGTTCGATGGTAAGGCGTGGTTGAGCTTAAAGGTTACTTGCTTAGAAGGATCGCTTTGTAATTTTGTTATCCAGATCTAGTATGTAGCGAGCGCGGCCCGAGCTTTGATAGAGATGCAAAAATATGATTCTTGCCCTATATACGCTAGTTTTCGCAAATATCGTGAGTTCAATGCATGTTGGAATATTTAACATGGAATGATTCTCAGACTTTATATGAGACCCGACCAAATCGTGACTGCTTCTGATATATTCTAATAAATAACTATTACCTTATATGGTTAATAAAATTACATTCGTGACTTTCTAAATATTACAGTTAAGAAAATTAGCTATAATGAGGCCGAGATAATTTTTTGGCGTTATTAAATTTCTTAAACATCATTTAAAATTAAAATATTTTGTAGTATTCAAAGACTTCGTAATGTGATCATCACAATAGCTAAGCGAAATGACTAATGATGATTTAACGTTACTCAAACGTAAACGCTTTTAGAAATGTTTCTTTAGATTCTAAAATCGACATCATATTTAGCCAAAAATATTTAAACAAATAGTAATATTTTTTGTGTTTCCTTCCTTTAGTAATCGGCATAGGCTTTAGAATGGTAGAATCTTACAGAGTCATAAT
>DVQP01002798.1:0-11837 GCA_018231745.1 Danaus eresimus
TTGAAATCCTTATTTGTATATTTTTAAATTCCTGCGGCAATTTTTGATTTTGTGAGTTATTAAGTTAATCTCGAATAATTTTATAAACAATTTCTCAGCTATGCAAGCACTGTGGGGCCACATTTCTTATTATTATGGTTTCTCGTATAGTAAAAAATAAAATATTAGGTTGTTGTAAGTCAAAAATATAAAGTGAAAATAAGGAAGGTATAGGTAAGGACAGGTTAGCCTGAAGTCTTTTAAAAAGAAGCATATGTTCTATGATACGTATGAGCTGGTGAATAAAATACTGATATAGGTGTTAAGAACCGAATTTAGTTTTCGAAATATAATTTTTATTAAATAACAGAAAGACCTATAAACTAGTACGAAGGCAGTTGTACAAGAAATAAAAGGGAATAAGACGTTACAATAAATTTTCACATGACGAGACTCATAAGATTCCAAACGGTAAAAGGGCTCGTAACACATGTCCTACTCTAGGGTTGACAGATAAAACATCTATTGGAAAATAATATTTCAGATAGTTTTTTTTATAAATATCAAAGAAATAATATAACCGTTAGTATTATTTTACTTTTGTGTGCAAGTTTTAAGCTGGTTTTACTCGTATAAAAATTTATAAAAGCGGAATACACTATGGAATTAATTAAAAAATAAAAGTTTCATATTTTGCAATCGAAATAGAATTTTTGATATATAAAAAATATATAGGTTATTTTTAATAACTTTGAATATCTTCCTGATGAAGGTTTTCAAGAAAAACTCTCAATTTAATTTATTTGTTTGGCAACACAAAAACAAATCGACCAATTTACAATAGATCTGTATAATTGCTTTATATATAGACAAACTTTTCTTTATGAATACAAAGATACACTTCTTCATGTTCATAATTGACAACATTAATCATACCTAAAATTTAAATAAATGTCTTAAGTATGTTAATAAAACTCCCGCTGGGCAAAGTATAATATGTCAAGCGATATTCCATCCACACCCCTTTATAAACAAGGATTATTATTAACATAAATGTTACCTGTATTATATACTTTACAATCATTCATATAGATATGCTTCTTTTAACTAAATTGTTCTAACAATGAATTTTGTATTTAGCATTTTAAAATACAAATTGTCACTGCACATTGCGACCAGAACACAATCCGATAAATAATAGTGTTATACAATACATAAAGTGAACTCACGCTGGAAAACAAAATACAACAGACTAGGGAATGATTATTAGTTGTGTCAGTATTAACAGAGGTTGAGGGTAAACTGAATTCCTCTTCATAAACGATGTTGAGTGTAGGCTTCACAATTTGATGATATTAAATATTAAACTGGTCCAAACACTTCCAAGCATCCTAAATATATATTTAAAGTCGTTTTAAAACAACTAGAGACAAAATTCTTGTTTGCAAAGAGGTAAAAAATATTTATAAAAGAAAAAAATATAGATATATATTAAGACTTAAGCTGTCACAATTCGTTGCTCTGACAAACGATGACCTGTTTTTCAATAACAAATATAACAGTGAGAAATACAGCATTGTGTCAACCCTAATGTAAAACAATTTATAACTTCGCAATCACTCGTGGGTTATTACAGCTCGTTCTGAAATTATCGTTAGAGTCACAATCCAAAGTACACGTGGAACTTGCATTTCAGATCTGAAATAAAATGATATATTTCCTTTTATTACCTTCTCTATAACATGTTTTTACGAATCACAGTTATAGAAAAATAGAACAAATGTACACAAAAAAGATTCTTTTGTAGCTATTTTGTGATAAATTGTTCCTTTTCTATTATATCTAATATAAAAATAGTTGTACGTCTTTAAAAATAAAAACATTTAAAGTAAGTGAATAACTTTCCGAATATTTTTCAATGCCTAGCCTGAATCTAATTTTAATTAGATAATTCTGAAGACATTCATTACTTACTGTTATGTCGATGGTAGAATTAGTTAAAAACGTAAAATTATAGTTTGAAGTAAAAATAATGATCTAAACTTAAGTGAAAAATTTTATTGATCTAACAATAACATAGACAGGGGTAATAATAGAAAAAATATTTATCACGATTCCGCTGTGACCCATTTCTGTATTGCGTGTGCTTCAACACGCGTGGGAGAAATGGTTTCCTGTGTTTTGCTGATTTAGATTTACCTTGGAATGAAGTCTGCTTCAGGTGTTTTTTTTTATTTTACTTGCGTTTTCATATGTTTCTAGTAAAATAACACGCGATCAACTTTATTTACTTTTAAAAGTGGCTTTCACCAGCTCATTACTCTAAGCATAATATATATACTTACAACGTAATTCATATTGGATACAAGTTTATAAACCTAGACGTACATATGTTCATGTTTGATTTGCTAGTTTTTTTTATATCAAAGGTGGCAAGCGAGCAGACAGCCTACTTCATGAAAAGTAGTCCCCCTCGCCATGAACAACTGCAACATAAGAGATGTTGCGGATGCAGAGGCGATCTTGATTTTGGAAAAGGGAAAGGACAATCGGCTCTATTACTAATCAGACGAAACGCAGCCTTTAAAGACTTCTTGACGACGATCATATGTAATCGGGTGGTACTTTTACGGTCGTGCTAGCCTATCTTCGAGCTGTAGTAACTTGGCCACAGCTAGGCTCTACCACCTAAAACCACCTTTAGTATATATCTAGGACTTTGTTTTGTGGCTAAGCTATGGCTTACATATACATAAAAATAATGCCCGCCCCCGGGTGGGCTCGAACCACCAACCTTTCGGTTAACAGCCGAACGCGCTAGCCGATTGCGCCACGGAGGCTTATACATGGTGGGCATATCAACAAGGTTTATAATAAAGTACTTCATACTTGGAGCCACATAGTAATTAACGAACTACAAATATTTATTTTATTGCTACGTACGACCATTTGTTTACACAAATGTTCTGGGTCTATTCCGGCTAACGTAAATTTACATTGTTATAATAATGCCATGTTGTCTTCATACAGATACATGACTGATTATTATAATGTTTTGTAACTTCACGGACAATAATTGCGGACGCTGATTACTTACAACAAAATACGCTATTAACCAGGTTTTAAACCAGCACAACTCGACAATTTTTTTTTATATTCAATAATTAGAGGCATTACAGTACATACATATGATATATAATCGGAAAAATGAATCATCCAAGCTTTACTATGCGGTTTCTTTGCCTGGAAATAATTGAAAAGTCAATAAAAATATAACCATATCGCTTGTCTAGTTTCTATTCATAAATAGACTTTTTTGTGACATAGAATCATTGAAATAATTTTTTTATTAAATTGCATGTTATGTAATTATTCTAATAACTTATATAATAAAAATGGTATTTTGAACTGTTCATTTGAAGACAAAATATTGTACCGTAGAATTTGTTATCGATTATTATTAGTTCTTTCCAACTTTTGCTTTCCAAACAATAGCTTGTTATATTTCCTATAAAATCCCAGAGCTTCTCAGTAGTCTGATATTACTTCAGTTAAAACAACATTTTTAGGCGAGGACTTTGTCTACTCCTACACTGACTTCTACGAATTATTAAACATAAATATATAACGTTACCTAATGTAAGAAAATGTATTTTGATGTGATATTAAAATGAAAATTTTGTCAAACAATTTTAATAAATAATTGTAAGTGCTTTAGTTAAATGTACAAGACTTAAAAAACAATTGATGTTGGAGTTGTCTTTTGTTGTATATATAAATATTGTGGATAATAAAAATATTATTCCATATTTCGCGGGAGGATTTTCGATTGAAAACGGACTGTGGGTGACTATAGCGGGGTAACAAAAAGTTGGTGTTTGCATCTTCTCACATAGTTCCCCGAGATACGTCTTATTATACAGACGGTAAAAAACACTCAGGTTAGCAAGACCTATCCTAAGTTAACTGAGATTAAATACCACCTGTGAGATCGCGATCGTCGGGAAATATTACAGCTCGTTTTTGAATGGAATCAAAACGTCCGAGGCGTCATGCAGGTTCAACATCTCTCATTCCAAAAGGAGTAACTGGCAGAACTCCAGATTTCAGACTTGTTACAGACAAGTTGTTTGCGACTTTCTTTCACAACATGATCAGTAATATAGGCACATCCAGTATATAATGCAACCTTGATGTCATCATCCACATAACAACGAAAATATATCATTTATATCATATCTTCGAAAGTACCAAAAAAACTTTATATTATCTCACAAACACAAGTTTGTAATCTAATAATCTGTTCTCTTAGTAATTATTTGATGTTAATGTTTATTGTTAATAACATATATCTCTTCGTTTTTAATATCAGCTGTGTAATTGCTTCTGATTTTTTCATTTTGAAGTAAACTTTAATATTATAGTTTCAGTTGTTGGCCAGCACTGTTTAAGTTATATTGCCCAAAGAGTACACTAGTGGATAGATAGAGTTACCTGATGAAACCATTATCCAACTTATTTCATTGAGACAATTTCAAACGTGTTTAGTCTGTATACTGTATTTATATTTTATGATTTTTATTAAAATTAGTATTATCAAGCAATAAACATCATATCATTTATTAAAACACAACTTCATGTTTTACAGCGTGAATTATATTTTCGCACATGGTTTTAAATGAAACGCTTTACCTTATATACTTGAATACACGAGTTAAAACTGTATTAATGAAAAACTAATATACTAGAAATTTATAACGGATTTTGTGAAAATGTCGGTTAATATGAAGGACCTTAGGCTTCAACTAGTTAAAATTTTGTACTTTGATTTTTACTTTAAATAAAGAAATAAAACTTTTTGAAAGGTTTAATATTAATTTTTAGTATTCAACTCTAAAAGTTTTTTATTAATTGTAATCTATAGCTGAGATAATTCAAAAATATCCACATACGCTTTTCGCTTAAAATAAAAAAACTTTTCTTTATATTTCATTTATTGAAAAATAATCAGATAAGATAGATTGGGAGCAATGATGGCTGGCAACTATCCAATATTGATAGAGAGAGAGAGTGGTTATGAACATTTAGAACAATAAACAAGAAAAATAAGAATTCTTTGGCAGCAGATAACAAATAGTCTGATAAACTGACAGACATTGAACATTTTGACTTTTCGTTAACCGAAAATCCAAAGGATTTTTCAACATCGGTGTAACTGAATCAATGAGTGCTAATAAAGTAAATATTACTTAAAAATTATTTCACTTGCAGCTCCAAATAAGTCTATCGAAAATAATCTTCGATGTGTGATCTAATAGCATGTCATATATTTATAATTATTATGATCTTGTTAAAGCAAAAGTAGACATCAATATTAATGAATTTCAAAGCCCGTATTAGATGAGGACGGATCTGTGTGTGGAGCTGAAAGCTTTCATATACTATGTTGGCGTCATAGCGCTCCACGGAATTGCACTTTGCATTGAAGCACATAGCGTCATACTATAATTAGCATTAAATGTCTGTAAGTATTTTGCTTGTAGCTATTATAATTAATTGTTTTTATTTTCCATTCGGTTTGAATGCTATTAAATTATATTTAAATTTTAGTTAAATATATAGTATTCACACTACATTATATGATCAAAATAAATATAAATTACCTGAAGCTGTTGTTGCATCGGTTTTCATTCTGTTTTTTAAAAATATAAACAGACAATAAATTCGTGAATCACTTTTAAAATTTCGTTGAAAATAAAAGGAGGCTTTTATTTCCCAGTTTATGTTATATAATTCTTTTAAATTAAGTCTTTAGTGTTTCAAATAAAAAAGATATTAAATATTTCACTATGCTTATGATACACTACGCATATATCTTGTAATATATATAACAAATAATACGCATTTATTTTTTGGGATCTATGATTAAAGATTATATTATTAAGAGTAAGATTTAAATATACTCGTTAAACATAGGTTCTATACCAACTTTTTCCTAAAAGAAATATTTTCCAAACGACCTTTAACTGCAAGAAAATGAGTTTAATTATAATTGTGTAGATAGAAATATATTTAAGCAAGACTTATAAAAATCTTAATGCAACAATCAGAACGGTCAAACAATGGTATGAAAATTAGGACTATAATATCTTCATTATCAATCATTAAAATTTCAGTTTTGGTGGTCACAGCTTCATCAGCGCGAGATTTCGGTCTAGCAATCATTTTCCTTTCTAAGTACACGATAAAATCATTCGGGCTAAGATCCAAAAAACATGTTGGTTACAATAGAAATACAAAGAATAAATGATTTAATTTTCCAATTTATGTCTATAATTTGTGATAGCTTAGTCTTGAAGAAATATCGCTGTTTTTATTATTCAAATGGGATCATTTTTCTTCGATTTAAATTCACAACCTCCTCTCTAATGATATGTTATGGTCTCATTTTCTGTTTTTTTCCTTTTTAAGAAAAGCAAAGGTCATAAAACATGCGTATCCCAATAAATAGATGCAATAATCTTACCCACCCATTTTTGAGTCTTTTCAAACCTTATAGTGTGGTCCACTTGTCTGACTGTCGATTGGACTCTGATGTGAAATGTTAAGGTCATGTTACATGCATTGTCATATCACAATAGCTGAACAATGATCAGACTCATCAATGCATTATTTTTTTAGTCAATTGTATGCTCGTGCAGCACTTAATTTGAATAGAGCTTTCACATATCCATTCATTCACAACATTATGTCCCACACATTGCTTTGGTATTTTGGGTCCACATATATCTTAATCAGCTTTACTCTACGTTTATCAAACATTATTTTAGTGATTTTGCGTCTGGAGCCTTTAGTGCGTCTATTGACATACGAAGTTCTTTTCTGTCAAATTTAACAAACTAACAATTTTTAGCACGTGTCTTTTGAAAGTTAAGGCATACTCAAAGTAGCATAGATTATTATTAGTAGCATAATATTTTATCCCAAAATATAGGTATTCCTATTCATCGTCATAAATAAACAATTCTTCAGTTTGAAACTTATTAAGCCGTGGTTAAACAATGAAAAGAAAAGTAATGACAAAAAGTAAAGTGTACAATCCAAAGAACTTGTCTTATAATAAATAACAGAGCGAACTAAGCGAACAACAAATCAGAACAAAGCTGCGTTTAACTCTATGTTCACTTTTTAATTTGAAATTTATTTTTATTTCTCCTAAAGACCTGATAAATCTCAGCAACTTAAGTCTCTAAGGAGGACAATTACTTGGATGAACTTCTGACTGAGTCTTTGTAGGAATTCATTTTATTTCTTCATTGACTAATTAAGAATTCTTGTTTTCCTACTAATGTAGTAAATGCTAAAGTTAATTTGCTTATTCGTCTGATTATAGAAATCAGAAGTGCACTAAGCCATATCTTTATTATTACCTATACTATGTCTCCATATACACCTTCAGTTTTATGTAACAAATAGTAATTAAAAAAAAAACATATTACAATAGATATAGAATATTTTTTATGGATTTTATTAGATTGGCCTTTGGCAATCATTCTATGGACTTTGGGTGTTCATGAAAAACTAAATGGAAAAAAGCAAAATATTAACGTTATGAGTGGATTACCTTCAAAAGATATGTCATAATAAATACATGCAAAAATAAAGAATGAAATTTATAAAGGAAATTTCGTGCAAATAAAAGCTAACTATAGTAGAATGGCAATGTTAAACAGTATGAAGCAGCGGCTATAATAGCTTTTTCTTTTGAAAAGTCTTTTAATTACAATCAAGGACTAGTTAAATGCAGCAACTTTATTATTTACTTAACAAAGAACCAGCCTTGAGGTATGTTTGAATTACTTTGTTCTAATAATGATTTTTAGCTACACGATGTCTACCTCATAACAATAATATCCATGAAAGCAGACATTTTGTGTAGACTTAATTTTGATGAGCATGCAAGATGATAGGTATGTATGATGTTCTTTTAGTTGTTACATAATCCACGATGGTCAAAATATTTTGAAAATATCTCTTTTGATTAAAAAGCTACTAACAATGTCTCACAAAATCTTCAAGTTTTCGCAATAAGTTTTATGAAATAGTTATTCTTATATTTTTGTAATGAATTTCTTGACAATATTGTCCAAAACTAAATTTTGGTGATATTCAAAATGTTACTTTAGTAATAATTAAATTAGTGTCAGTTTTTAACTTATATTGTAATGTGATTGCAAATGTTTTTTTTAGTTTTATCTTTTTTAACATAGCAGTTCTTTAAGAAAACTCTTATATGAAAATGTTTTTTAAGCATCTGGTTGAAGGTCATCAGGTCAATAAAAGAGACAGATCAAATCCTTGACATGATTTACATGATGATCAATGTGAAAAAAAAAATACAACTAATCACACTTTTTATCAAACATAGATACGTTTTGCACACTCAAATGTGTATATTAAAGAATTTAAGGAAAAATTTGCGCAAAACACGTTTACACAAAATAAATTAACCAAAAAATATCTTTAAGAATAGGCTGTTAAATATTTCAATGTTCTAATAACTGGACTCAATCTTCATAGTAAGATTAGAATCTGTTATAATTTTTAAACTGAGGCTACCTTAAACGCATGCTATATTCTAAAAGTGGTCCTTGCTTTAAGCAGAGAAAGGGTCCTCTGAGTAAAGTACATGGCCTTTCTGAACCAAAGTTGACAAAAAGGTGTTTGCTTGCTTCACTCAACTGGAAAGCTATCATGGGTTGGTTCTAGCTAGCGAATATAACACAAGTTTAGAGATCATGATAATCGGGTACCAAATCGGATGTGGGATAAAACCCTGTGTTTCCCGTAGCAACTTAAGCGTCACTTAAAAATTGATATCTGACTCTTTGTGACCTTTGGTTACAATCCATTGTTAAGTTATTGTAGAGGGCATCTCCACATATGTTAGCTTGTCTTATTTAATACTTGACAACAATTTCTCTAACTAGGCCAACGCCAAGCCGTTTATCTTGTTACCATTAATCTTGTTGCTGATTTTGATGTTCCGACTACATTATTTTCCTTAATCAGACGTTTCATGATATTTAACTTTAAAATGCTCTCGCACAGCGCTAATGTTTCTGTGCCAGAAAAACTTTCTTTTTATAACCGGAGAGTTAAAAGATATTTATACATTTACATGTATTATATTTATGGCCATTATGATAGATCTATTTCCAAATTCTAAAAATGTTCTATGAAAAAATTCAGAAACCAAAAATTTTATATGTGGTTTTATTTTAAAGAATTTTAATTTTTTTTTAAAGAACAAGGAATAAAAAATATTTTATGTTATTGTTATGGACACATTTATATCTGATTCTATAATTTAATTACGCAATGCAAACAACTGGAATGATTCACAAAGGAAAGTTTATATCCGAGCGGTCAGGGTTTGCTTTCAAATCTCATCACATTTCATCACAACATTTATTGTACTCTGGATACGAGAACTATTATTATTTCCACATTACACTGTGAATCAGTTATATGTGAGCATATAACTGATTTCATATTCTTACTATATGTACACATAGTAAGAACTTACAACAGGAACAATTTGTTTCGATCGATCGGTAATATTATTATGTATTTCACAAATTAAAATTTTTAAATCCAGCTATTATTCAAATATAGTTCAGAGTTAAAAATCACACGTCAATAAGCAGTATGAAATGTTTCAGATACGATTTTTTTTGTTTATGTCGTATCTCACTACAGACCCTAATCCATAGTAATATAAATGTGGAAGTAACTCTATCTGTTACTCAATCACGACTTAACTACTGAACCAATTTGCATGAAATTTGGTATAAAGATATTTTGATACCCGAGAAAAAACATAGGCTACTTTTTATCCCGAGAAAATGACGCATTCCCATTAAAATTTTCAGTTCGGCCGATCGCCTTTACGCCCTAACTTCTGAACAGATTTAAATAAAATCTGGTAAGAAGATAGTTTGAGACTTAAAAAAGGACATGAGTTACTTTTGACCGCAGGAATACAACGCATTCCTTTGGGAAACATTACTTTTCTGGCCAAGGAAGAAAAAACAAAAAACATCGTATATAAAAATGTATTCCAGTAACCCATCATCTTCCTAAAATGTATTAACCTAAACTAACCTAAAAAATGACAATTACACATAATATGACCGCATCATATCTCGGCACAATTGAAATATACGTACAAAAAAGTACAGCTCAGGTTCTTTCATAGTACTATCCAAAAAAAATATTTAGTGCGGACGAAGTCGTGGGTAATAGATATATATTACTAATTCTGAATTTAACGCGGACGAGGTCGCGGCCGAAAACTAGTCATAGATATAAACACGTAACATAGTGCCATTTTTGTCAGATATATGTACATTTTTAAACACTGTATATGGTATCCCATATACAGTGTTTAAAAATGTTTATTTGTTTAACATCTTATAAATACATATATACGATAAGACCAGGTCAAGGAAGATCACCCTCAAGGCCTTGGGAAAGCAATTGTTATCCTCGTTCCCAAAAAAAGATAGCCTTAACAATCACTTTAGCTAAAATCTTTTTCTCGGTTCTACAAACGGGAATGACGCGATTCATTCTTAACAAGAGGTAATTTAGGCCAAATCACCAAAAGGTTTTTTAACCCGAGACTTCTGGATGCTTAGAACATGGATAGCTAAAAGATGATAGAAAAAGCGACAGGCTACTTACAGTTCTTTGGGTAGACTTAGAGAATGCGTTTGGGTTAATACATCATGAATACCTGCTATTCGCGCTTTAGCGTGGAATAGCAATTATTCATTAATTCGAATAGCTTAAAAGATAGTAGTGTGTCTCGGTAGATAAAATAAATTAGATGCAGACGTCATAAAAATGATGAAGTTGTGGCTAGGACAAGCGCTGTCTACTGATTCGTAAGCGATATTCAGAGTTCGCAACAATTATGGGAGGAATCTTAAATGGCCATCCGAACTTTATAAACACCTATAAGTTTTCAAGAGACATATCCTGAGGAAATTGCAAGATGAAGTCGTTACATTACTCCCAAAAGACAAAGATGCCCCAGAGCTACAGTCATGACTTCATTTATTTAAGCAATTTATGATAGGAGCACAAAGCAACAGATAGAGTTATGATCAAATGAGAAAGCCCAAGATACGGATATACGGATATATTGAAGCCTTTTATTTGGCAGGACGAGAATTATAAATATAAGTTCCATGAAATGAGTTTAAAAATGCAGAATGAGTGGCTACACATAGGAGATTTTTGCATGCCATTAGTAATAAAATGGCGCATTTTAATTCTTGATAAGTAAAGCACTGCTAAAATGTTATCTCTTTGCGTTTCAAATGACTCTCCCAGATCAAAATAATTAAGTTAAATGGTGGAGAGGTACCAAAAAAAACTTGCTAAATCTGCCAGGAGGCAGTTAGAATTGCTAAGCATTTGTTGGTGGGATGTAGGGTACTCCTGGATAGCGGTCAGTAGTCGCGTGGTCTCAAAAGGGTTTTTAAGAGCATACGTGAAGCGATTAGTCTTTCGGTAGCAAGAGCGAAAAAAGAAATAACTACAAATCAGCAACCAATAGATTTTGTGAGAGAAAGAGGCTAGAAAATCAAATCATAAAGCTCATAGTTCAAGGTCAACAAGTATTAAGAGCTCAGTAAGAAAAGATTCGTTGAAAATTTTTACAACGAAAAGATGAGTGACAGTTATAACAGCCAAATTTAAACAGTATAACAATCTGTTAAAACACTTGGGCCTCTCAAAAACTAACATCAGTTCATTCTTATAACGCGCTTCAAAGGCTGCCCCTG
>DVQP01002799.1:0-11836 GCA_018231745.1 Danaus eresimus
GTGCAAAATTGGATCGTGGTTGAGTGATAGTAATGGTGTTACGCAATTTATTTTAGCAAATTAGTATTTTTTCTGAAATTAGTTAACCAATACGACTGAATATTTCATTGTATGTAATTTTTTTTTATGACATGTGCGTATGTAATTAGGAATTTCGAAGGATGAGTAATTATTCACATTTTTGTCAGTTATTGGTTATGATATGTGTTATTTAGGGTTAACCTTGATCAACTTTTTTTAAAATACTTTCTAGAGAATCAAAAAATAAAGAAAGTTTATTCTGACGGCTATTATATTTGACGGCTTTCAGATGTATAGCCAACTTCAAAGAAGATAGCTAAGATAGAAGTTTTAAGGAAATCTATCAGTCAATTTCTTGGAAGGCATGACAGCCTAGACAACTAATAACGTCGTGTTGTTTAGAAAATATTATACAGAATGTTTTTCAACCAAATAATAACAAGTTTCTTAACAATGATTAAAGGAAATTTTATAAAACATTATTTTATCATAATAAAAATGATTTATCATGACGTCGGTTAATAGTGAATGTATAGTTTTTACATCGCCTTCAAATAGTTTAGTTAAGATATGATTATGATGTTAATGAGAACTATAGAAAAATCTACGCTCTTAAATCCAATAAACGTAAAAAACTATCATATTTTTAAAGTCATATGACATGCATTATTATATGAAAACATTTATTTTAGTTTTTTAATATTTTTAAACTGTCGTTGAAATTTATGTTATAAGTAAAAAAACTAAAAACTTACATGTGATCCATTAGCCCAAATTAAAATGTCTAAATAATGATGCAACCTGGTAGTCATTAAATGAAGGCTCGCAAAACTGTGGGACTGTGTTTTAAAGCTTACAAATTTATCAAATCTTATACAAATCATGAAAATTTCTTAAAAACAGTGAGTTATTTTTATCCTTTGAAATATTATATTAAGTCATATAAAATTTCAAATAAATAAAATTAAAAATTCAATTTCAAAGTAATTCAGTAATATTTGAATTGCTTCATAATGAATTTCCTATAACGCCATGACCGTTTATTATATATATA
This sequence comes from Danaus eresimus, assembly GCA_018231745.1. Lineage (NCBI taxonomy): Eukaryota > Metazoa > Arthropoda > Insecta > Lepidoptera > Nymphalidae > Danaus > Danaus eresimus. Next base: position 1,076 of record DVQP01002799.1, read on the forward strand.
TGTAATTGACAAAAAAGTCCGCATAAGCAATATCATACGTTTAACTCTCTATTACGCTTTAATGTCATTGATTTCTTAGGAGTACATTGATGAACAATATTGATTTATAATATTTTGCGCTGATCATGTTAAGACGTTAGTAATTATGTAGTTTTGGTTTGTCTTTTACCTGATCTATCAAGTTCTGTTCGAACCTTCTTTAAATGTCAATATACTTGAGACCCTGCAGTTGCTCATTAAAACTTGTTTCCATGTTTAAGTCGCTATAACTTACTTTGTATACTTCGGCTTACCTTGAACCGATCCTTAATTTGTTACTCATAGAAGCCATATTTCCATAGAATAAGTACTGTTAGATATAGTTTGCCAAGCTCGGATCGCGTAAGCCCGATAGTTCGTGACATAGTTTTTGATAATTTCAAAACTATTATGAAGTACAAAACCGCTACTTTGTGGTTTACGAAACGCGAGATATTTTAGGAAAATTGTTCGATACAGAGTTACAGCCGTACCATACGTCTTTATTCCGTGGCACGATACAATTTATAACAATGTCCAACGGTAAGAAGTACATTTTTGATATTAAACTATTTTGTCAAATGCTGGTCATGAAATTAGTACGATGATAATGTTAGACGGTATATTGAGTGCAAAATTCTTAACCCTGTAACAATGTTCAACTTTATAATACAACAGTCGTCAACGTCGTTCTTATCCCCAGCCTGACTATAATCCCCTCGGAATTGGTTTACAGACCCGCTATATTTCCCACGGATAAATATACCCATTGCTGGCATTGGATGTGACAAATAAGCTTACTCATGTATATATACTTATTATATCCCATTTATTGTGTAATGTGCTTAGGGTAAACAATAAATAAATTCATGTTTTTTGTATGTGGTTAGATAGATGATGATGAGGTTCTACGTACGATTACATTGTTGTAGTTTTTAATCACAATTATGTCCGACAAAGCAAGCATTACCAATAATACCTGTCTCTGAAACTCCACTCAAACATTAATTGGTCGCTGTTTACACGCGACACTTTGATGAATAACCGAGTACCGCCCAAATCGTAGCTAACTAGATTTCAACTTGATTACTTAGTTTCCCTTTTTATTACTGCGCCACAATAACTTTGTTTAATGCACATAAAATATGGAAGTAATATTACGGCTTAGAAATTATACACTATGGGAATATAAAAATTAGTTTTGGATAATAATACATTTTTACTTATATCATTTAACAAATTTTAATGTTTTTATTTCTTATAAAGTATTTTTAGTAACTTATCTCTCTTTTAACCTATAAGCATCAATTATTATTGATACTGTTGTTTTATGAATAAAATAATATAATTTTAAAACGTAAAATAAATTCAGTATGATAATTTACATATGATACGACGCTTAATTCTTTCATTTATAAAACAAAGCTAGCTAAACTAAATGTACAAAATTTTAATTAATCAATTACAGCATTGAAAAGTAACGGTAAATAGATATTTCTTAATTAACTTTGTGGTAAGGTTAAAACTTTATTTATATCACGTTTAAGCTTAAAGGTTGGGAGCAGTGCAATTACTTTTTTTTGCGTCGGCCTTTTGTGAACCTTTTCTAACCTTTTGGTTAAATTTTTGGATCATTGTTTTTCAGGTGAGACAATTGTAAAGAGCAATGCTACTGATGTAACAAAACTAATTTTATAATAAAATAACAATTTAGACATTGAAAGAATATTTAATTAATTATCGTTATTGAAATATCATTATCATTTTTGGGTGGTAGAGCCTAGCTGTAGTCATGTAACTACAGATCGAACATGAGCTGGCTCGAGCAGGGAAATACCACCCTCTCACAGAAGATCGACGTGAAGTAGTTTTTAATGGCTGCGTTTTTTTCCGATGAGTGAGAGAGCCAGTTGCCCTTTCCCTATTTCCCTCTTTTTCTGTAATTTCCTTATTCGACTCCCATTCCTACAAAACCAAGTTTGGCAATGCATTCGCCACAGCGATGTTGCGGATGTCTATGGGCTCGATGGCTACTGATCACCAAGAAGGCCATCAGCTCGCACCTTTCACACAAAAATAGAGTTCTTTATTAAGAACAGAAGTTTACTTGACAGACTTTCATCATTACATTACTACTATCGTCACAGAATATTGATATTTAAATTTAATATTCCAGATAAATTTTAACTATCTGTTTTTAAGATTATAATACTTAAATGTCGCAATACTTACTAATACTTTCATTGTAATGATGGTTCAAATACGTTTTGTAATAAAATATAAAAATATATCAAAGTTAATAAGTTGGCATTCATGAATTACTAATTATAATTCTTTTATGATTTCTATCCAGTTTTCATCATCATTGTCACTGTTGCAGCCACCTAAAAATATCCCCATATTCCTGAGAATTATTTCGTCAGTAACCTAAACTTCTAAACCAGATAATTATACTTTATTACTTAAGTCCGTGACCATCTTTAGTATTTCGAAGATGACATGATAAGCAGGAATTGAAAAATTTTAGTTGGACAAAAGTAAATTCTATATATAAAATCATCTTTATTTCAACTGTTCAACCCCGTAATCAGTCCTTTTTGTTCTATACGTTAAATGATCAAGATCGAGCGATATTCCTCTTAATTTGGGACTCACTAAAATTGTAACATATAGCAAAGTCTACCACTTTTATCCGTGTAACCTGATTTCTTACATAACCATACCAAATTATTAATAATTTAGTTACTTCCGAGGCACACTCGTAAATTATAATGGAGTCTTTAGTTTCGCTGTATAGAATTGTATAAAGTAGTTCGATAAAATAAGTAAGCATATATTTTAGGGCAATGACCCGTAAGACAGACTTAAGTAGTTTTAGTAGACATACTAACTCTAAATCCAATCCGTCCGTCACGCAGTATAATATAATTTTTTTATCATGGTCGCAAGTGAAATGGGTCAGTCATTTTGTATCCGTGATATGTCCGGTCTTATATTTTTAAATTGACCTTACAGCTGTCTTATAAGTTACTTTGGTTAATGACTATGACACAGGAATAAATACAACACCAATACGTAAAGCCTAAGACAAATTTCAGTGATTTTATAAATAAAGTGTCGGATGTTGTTGGCTTAACGAAAATCTTATTTTAAATAACTTTAATTTTGTGGATTATACAATAAATTTAGCATAATAACAGTTTCGGGGTTCGCGTGCCCTCGGTTATATAACCTCGCGTCGAATTAATACTAACAATTACTTGAGTTGCACGCACAAAAAGTGAACAAATTGCCACAGTGCGTGCTGGTATGTGATGTGGTACGAAGCATGAGAACGAATTTAAAGGACATCTGTAGATGTTCTCTAGAAAAAAAGTAGTAGTAGTAAATAAGCATATCAAAAATCATTATTATCATTCCTTGGCTATATAATGAAAAATGCTTTTAAAGAGGTTATTTATACGATGAATGAATTATTAACTATATTATTTTAGTCTCATTTGGCAAAATCATAATACCATTTTAATGAAAAATATATGTTTTTATTTATAATTACAATAAAATATTTTGAAATATTACAGAGTAGGTTACACGCTACGTCTTCTGAATTAAACATTAAAATCATCAAGTGAATTCATCAATGACCTGGTGTATAATACACGAATATAAAGTAAATTTTATGTGTAAATAATCACATACCCAGCTTGTTTTCATTGACATTTAGTGAATATTTTTAAATTAAATTGGTTCTAGTCAGGTGTAGAATAGAGTTGTCTTTGTTGTATTCGGCTTAACAATGTTATCGAGATGAATTTGATATTTAAGTGGAATTGTATACGTCCACAATTACTCCGAGCACAACAGCAGCAATACCATTCAGTATTTGGTCCTTTTCAATTAGCCTGGGATCCTTTCTACCCTCGTCACGGAAAAATCCTCAGCTGGATTTTACTCAGTTAATAAATACGGTCTTTTATAAAGAAACGAAAATGTTTCACTAAAAATACCAGGTAAATTATTTATCAAGGAAATACTTCGATACGTTTCTTTAGAAGTTGAAATCGTCTGGAACAGAAGACATCTTTTTGTTTTCTTTATGTCCACTTGATAAATTACGTTCTCTCGGCTGATAAAACAGAGCTTAGAGAAGTAATTGATTGTTTTTATGTTTTTATAAGAATTATAATCAGACTATCCTAGACCAGATGTGTGGATCCAGTCTTATATTATATATAATAGAATTTATTCATAGTACTAAAACAAAACTCATTAATTATAGACGTGTATATCTTGAAGACAACGCATACGCAAAAGGAAGGAAAGATTCTAGAGAAATGTTTAGTTTTTCTAAATTATTTGAATGTCATAATTATATAAGTCGCTTTTTTAATCTCTCTGTTACTTGAGGTTCGTAGATAGCTCACGACCCTCACGATATACCTGCTTGACATTTTAGTGCCAAAATTACCAATTAGACACGTTGGAGTGGACGTAATGTAATTAGGTTTTTACTAAGTTTTTCTTTCACATCTCAATATGGTTGCGAAGTGGTAAATGAATTAAAGAAAGGCTTAATAAAACACTATTTTACCTCTCAAAAATCTTATACCTTTATCTTAATAAAATTTAAACACAGAACTAACAAAATATTTTACTATAAAATGGAACGTGCTTAAAATATTTTTAAATCCTCTACAGCTTCATTATGTCTGCAAAGGATATGTTACAATTTTCATTTTAACGGTGACTTTATTCAAAGTTTTAATTTGTGAACCCTTTGACCGTTAGCATTGTTAGTCGTATTACTTACATTTTAGAATGTACCCTTTAATTATATAAGTAATTAAAGTTGTGTTTTGTCTGTTTTACAAAAACAATTAATTATCGACTGAGTGTTTTTTTACATTGAATAAAATCGTTTGAGCTAACTGTTTGATTTCAATAATAATAACGTTAAATAAAGAAATTCTATCTGTAAATCGAAATAGCAAATAACAAATCTATAGTCAATCAATCATCTGATGAGAGTCAATAACTTTGACTCATCTCTTTGACTTTGACGGTGACAAATTATGGAATCGCTTACTGTCATCTTTAACTTTATAAATGGTCCTAATTTATATGACTCAGGTATTCTTTGGAAAAAGCTACAATTGGTGTTAGTGTGAAACTTTCTGAGAGATATTTGTTCTACTTATTTTTTTGGTCTTTCACATTCTTATCTTAAATTATTTCATATTAACTGTCACAAAGCAAAGATAAAAAATGTTATTTTAATGACAATTTTGAATATTAAGGAGAAGAAGATCTTTCCATGACACTAAAACAATCTTAATGCTGCGTTTATCATAAGTACTCCCACGACTATAATTACCGCACACAGAATTACAATGATACACCTTTTTTTCCAGTTCATTCAATAATAGATCTTAAATATGGATGAGTAAAGGCCACATAATTGCATTTATCAACTTGCTCTTTGTTGTATATAAATATTGAGTGGTTGTCATTGTTGTTATGATAGAAATTATACCGTCAATTGTGACATGTAGAATTTTTTATTCGTTTTTTTTCGGGTGTCGCTCGGGTGTATCGTGTATTTGTAGAGTTGACAGAAATAATAGTAGTAATAGAAAGAAATTATTTTTATAACATGCCATGGTTACAGAACCCAGTAAAACTAATTTATATTAATTTAGGTACAAATCTATATGGACACCTACTACACCCGTGCTATTTCAATTATTTCTAATTAGTATATCACGTGCGGAATGTACAAAGTTTTTTAATATATGTTTTTTAGTTAGCAACGATTTCATGTGTTTTATGTGTGTTAATTATAATACAATACAATTTTTGTTATCTGTACAACACATTGCGCAATATTTTGAAATTTAAATCTATGTATTTTCCCATGTTCCTATGATAGAACAATTGAATTAATCCATTGGGTATATCGTATTCAACAGCGTTAAAAAATATTAAATGTATGTATACAATATGCAATAACTATTTTTTTTGTTGTTTAATCCTCGTATACGTGACGTAGAATACCAAATTAACCAACTTTGTACACAAAGGTTTAGATAAAGAATATGATTTATTTTAATATATGTAATTATTTTATTAACGACAACTAAATATATTAAGAAAAATTATTCGAGAATATTTCCAATTGATGCCATGTTTCATTAATCGCAGCCATTAATAAATCATACGAGTCCTAAAAGACATTATGGAGAAATATGTTAATCGCTCTAATATGAATTTGAACTCTTTTAATGTACCGCTATATAAAATGAGTGAAAGTATAGAATTTGTACTAGTGATTGATTATTTGATTATGATGTGTGTCATTTTGGTGGGTTAGAAAAGCACTAACCCAAGAAATATATAATAGGAAAGTTCGTTAGTAATTAGTTAAGGTCGGCTACAGTTAGTGCGATTTCACTGAAAGAGCAACGCTAATGCTAATCAAACATTGGAAATACGGGTTCGATAACAAACGACAGAGACTCGTTAAATATAAAAGACGTGGCGTAACGATCTTTAAATATTTAGTTTGCTAATTATATATAACAAGTGACATAAAAACTTGTCTGTAGACTAATGAGATCTAAGAGTTTGATGTGTCATTTAAATAAAACTAATATATTTTCGGATTTACTTCGTGATTTTTAATTACTTTAAAACTACATACTTCGACGTTTCGGTTACTTCACAGCAGTCGTGATCACGGGCAGACGAGATGTGAATGTCTGTCAGTTGGTCCTTTTATTTATCATTTAATGCCATCGATTTCTTAATTTTCTGGCGTACGGCTCTGAATGCAGACAGAATTCCGGCGTAGGATTCATATGTGAAATAGTATTATTTCAAAGTCATTAAATCAATAGATGTCATAAAGGGAACCTTGGTTTGGAATCAGTTGGTGTGTTTGTCATAAAATAAAAACCATAAATATGAATAAATTTTTGTTCAGTCGTCATCTCTCTCAGATCTGGTTTATCTGATTGGCTGCATAGGCTCAGAGTATAGTGTAATTATATAGGTTTTTATCATGTTTTTCTAATTACAAAATAAGGACAATTAATATAAGATCATGCGTCTAGGAACATAGGATAGATTTTCGTTTGACTAGAAAACATTGATAATTCTAGACAAGTCTTTCTTTATTGAATTATTTGATACATTAAATGAGTCAGAAGATGAATTTACGAAGGATTAATAATTACTTGATCTTTGGATAAATAGATACAAATACTTTTCAGAATTGCTGGCGATAAAATGCAAAAAAGTATAATATGCTTGATTCTAAAATATTAACAAATTCTAAAAAAAATTAGAACAACTCAAGTGCACAATTACTTTACAAGCTTTGATTTAAATTTCTATTTATATCCCAGTGGAATTTGAAACTCAATTTTGGGGCACATATGTATATTGAATTGATCAAGTTGAAATATTAAGGAAAAAAATGCAAGATTAACTAAGTAACATCCTTTTCAATAAAATTTATTGAATCAATCAGGCTGGCGGACTAGGTTAGTTATATACGCTTACCATGATCTTATGAAATATATTAAAAGATAAAAACTTCTTTATAAGTCATTAATTAATAATCATTAAGTAACAATTTCGAAAATTAAAATCAATGTTATTTATTTGGTTACATACCCAGGTACAACTTTGTTTCCCGAATAGCGGCTGGAGGTTACCAAAGACAACAAGTCGACGACGATGGTTTCGTTCACGATAGCCAGTAGAATTTTGATGAACACTTTCGATGTTTGGCTCCTAAGTTGAAAAGGTCAGAAAGCCCTTTACGGGGCTCCTGTGTGTACGTCAAATCGTCACTACCATTCGGATAATTAGGATAATCAAGATTTCCGGAGAAGCAGTAAACCTCCTTGCCAGATCACCGTTATAGGATCTAGAGACGATGTCACTCGCGCACCCTTTAAATTGGCGCGCTGAAATCTGTCTCCAGGAATAAACAGATCACATGCTGAGATGAACTCTAACGTGATCCTATGGTACAATGGAACGAACGACTGTCTCAGCCGAGGGCCCGGCTCGATACTATCACAGCGATAAGACCCCTCTTTGAGGAGTAGCTGAAGTACCTGTTCTTTGTTTTGACCAGAGGGAGGAGAGGTTCGGGTGTCATTATTGCGATAACCAGACCCAAGCGTACGGCGCGTAGCTTACCGCTCGCACCTCAAAGATCCGTGAGAACACCATAGATGGGGCCTAGTTCCGATGTCAAGCCGGAGTGCGGGTGTAAGCGCAATTATGTACCGCGGCCTAACTCAGAGCAGAAGAAGGTATGGGAGGGTTTCAGTCAGTAAGAGTCTGACTCTGCCTCTTAATCGATCCAGGACAAGAGGGGTTATTTAAAGATTTCCCTATGAGAAACGTACAACTTTGTTACTTTTGGTTCAAATTACCTTGAAAACAATTACACATTAGAAACGACAAATAAAATTTTCTATAAGTGTCCTTTAAATATATACATACTTTTAAAAATAATCCACAACTATGTAATTCATCTCTATATATAGTTTTAAGTATTACATTCAGAGACTTGAATTATGGGAAAGATTCTCATACTTATAAGATTACTAATATTTTATCAAACTTTTAACTCTGACTCTCCAGACCAGACCTGTCTTAATTTGTTAAACACTGATGCGGCGAAATTAAAAAATTAATTATTCATATACTTTCAAAATTTTTTGGGCCTTATAAAAGGAAATATCTGAATTGTATACTTGAGATTAAAATGCCCATTTTTTGAGAGATTACTGTATGCCTTTGTATTTGTAAACTATTAAGATGCCATCCAAAACGTATGAAATGGAAAAAGTGTTTTTGTAAATCAAGCATAAATAATATTATAATCAATGACATAGCTAGCCAAGCTGTTTAAATCTTTGTTTTGGTTTGCTCTTCTTGATGACTGTCTTATGACGAGACTAACAAAAAATATTACTCACTACATAAATATTTATCATGCTGATGCACGAACGCGGACATTTCCTGTGCTAAATTTGGAGTCTATTTTATTAAGTTGTAGGATATTAAGCAACTTAAGATAAATACATATGATAGCTCTTAGACGTTCTTATTTATATCTTGGTGTCAATAAAATTTAAACCATTAAGCAAGACGAGACGCGGCGTCTAAAATTAATAAAACAACACTTTAATTTTTATTTGACCTCACAAGAAGACATTAGTACCGTTAACCAATGTAAATAAAACGCCCACTTTAACATTTTATTTCAAAGTTGATTAGCGAAAGTCGTAACGTCGAATAAGCTTCGCCATAAAGCCCTAATAAAATCCCCAATTGACGCGTGTCCATCAAATATAAAAATGTAACATAGATTATTCGGCGCCTCTCGCATGTCCGTAAGCCTGGGATATAAATATATTTAGGCATATATATATTATCGTATGGCAATAAAATTGCTTATCTTGATATGACTTATACGTGATTCATAAATTTTGTTGCAAGTTATTTGTAAGTACACGAAAAGAGTATTTATCTTTTTATATAACTCTACTTTTATTTCTAATAAACATCTCTTTTGAGAAGAGACAGTAAGAAACGCAACTAAGGTTAAGAATGAAGTTCTCCCCACCTTGAAACAGCTACTCTATGTTCTACTTACCTCTTTTATAGTAACAATAAGTAGCAGTAAATTAAATGATTTTTAAATAAAAATAATCAATTTCAAATAGACTACATTTCAAACACAGGAATTAAAAAACACAAATAATTTTACACTTAAATACTTTTTCCTTACCTATCCTGCTTATAATAAACTCTAAATATCTGTACAAAAGTCGACAAAACACCTAATATAGATAAACAAACAAAATTTTTAATTTTTTTCCATTTTATAATTTAATACCTAACCAAATATACAATAACTTAATATCTTATCATCTTTTAAAGTCGGTGCCTTTTACAGATTAAGTAAGTAAACACTACTGTATAAGAGATTAATAATTTAGAACGACCTAAAAGTATCCTAAGCCCAAATTAACCTATATTGGGAATAATTCTCAAGTAAGTGCACAAGATGTACGATCGAATATTCTTTAGTGAAATACTAGTATCGCGATAGTAAAACCTAGTGCGATATTTAGTCATCGATGGCAATATTAAACTGCAATTGGTCTATTTACTGAGGAATATTACCCAGTTAGATGTAAACCTAAGGCATCGTCTTTTAAAGGTTATTAGATATTAAGTAATTGTATATATTATTAAATTAGATTATAGAAAAGCACATATATATAGCGTTCTTTTATCTACTATAATTAGATCGGTTAAATAATTAAAATAGTATGTGAATGTAAATTTATAGTTTATGCTTTTTAGTTTCTTTGTCTCTATGTTGTTTTCTTCAAGTCGGTTTTCTTTTCTTACTTAAATATAATTTATTTTTTGTAATAAATGTTTGAATTTCTATGGCTTAATTTAATTTTCTCGATTTAAGGCTTAGTGTGAGTAATTTTTTACGGTTTGTAATGTACGATTGTTTTAGATGAAACTAAAAAATTCTCGGATTACTACTCGATTTTTTATTAATTTAAAAACTACATCCCGACGTTTCGGTTACTTTACAGTAGCCGTGATCACGGCTACTGTAAGCATCGTAACTGTAACATACTGTAACCGAAACATCGGGATAATGTAGTTTTTAAATTAATAAAAAATCGCGTAGTA
>DVQP01002800.1:0-11835 GCA_018231745.1 Danaus eresimus
ATTTACAAAGATACTTTTTTCCTCGATCAAAATTATAAACAACACAAACTGAGTTTAAAAGCACAATGAAAATAATAAACATCCAGTAAAATACTGGTTTTAATTTATAGCAATAGTAAAGATGTCGTCGTCCTGAGAACGTCCTAGCATCAATAAAGCTACACTGTTGCTGTGTTTGTTTATAGGTAAACTTAAATTAAACACCAAAGAGGTAATATTTAAACGAAAATATTGTCCTAAGGTAAGCTTTTAAAAAATCGACTCGTTTCAAATTACTTTGCAGCAAATATGAAGTAGAGATGAATATTTAAAGCTCGCTAACGCACTTATAGCTAGTTACTAAGTTGGCTCATAATCTTAAGGAGTTTTAAAATCAGTTTCGTTTTTGTTTATATTTTATAATAAACAGAATGTAACAATCGTTTCTAACTAAAACACACTAAACAAATAACAAAGGCAATTGAAGATAACATTTAAGCTGTGTTAACATTAACAGACGCACACATACAGACGACTTTCGGGAAGCTATCCTAGAGTGATTCAATTGTTCGAAATTCAATTTAGTTTAGCGGGCGGAAGGGGCGTGGTCTCGGGTGGGCGGGACGAGGGAAGGAGATAGGACATGGATGTTCGTAATTCAAATTTCGCAGCTGTCCACAGATAATATTCGGCGCTACAATAGAGGATTAAAACCTTTCTTTTTTAGTGTGATCTTTTGTGCCAATCTCATCGTCGGATCGTTTTATATAGAATACGTTTGGTAGCAAATAGTATACAGATGATCGGAGTTTAGAAATAATGAGTTCTTTTAACATATTTTGTAAATACATAGATAGTGGATACCCGTTTATATCGCATATTAAATAGTAATACATAAGGAATTATATTATTACTTTTTTACAGATAACTCTGTTTTTAATGAAACGATCTATTTCATATCGATTATCATTTTTTTTATTAATTCTCTAAAAATATCTAAAGATAAAAATAATATTTTTTTTAGGCTATTTGTATAATTTTACATTTTCGGTAATACATTAGTTCGAATGTAAAAAATATTTAAAGAACATGAGGAGGTATGGTAGGTTATGCGTAGATTGAAGTTAAAACGTAGCAACATAAATCACAACTTTTATTACCAAAAAATTTTTGAAACAAAAAAAAACATAATTATAAATTATGACGATGTTAACATTACGCTAAATTAGCATAAATTCAAATTTAGAATAAATTACCACAAAAAAAAAGCAAATACATATCTCGGTGCATCGAGTAATTGCTGAATCGTTCGAGTCGATTAATTTATGCATCGTTTTAAGAATCGATTAATTTATCGCCGAGATCGTTATCAGCCGAGTTTATGTCTCGTCTGTTTAGGAACAGTTAGTGTGTCGTATTAATGGTCGGATATCGCTAGTTATTTAAGCGTTCGTTATTCCTGAGGTCAAGTTATTTACATAATTATATAATAAAGATGCATCTATTAGCCTTGTACATATATTAATTAGTTGCTTGAGATGCTTAATTGAGTTGTTTTTTTTTTATGTCCACAAAAAAGTTATCATATGGACAATTGTGAATTTTATTTAATTTAGAGTTTCAAGACGAAGGCATTTAGTAGACAATATATATCTTTTGTTTAGGTTCATAGTGCCGTATTTATTTTATTCAACATGGCCCCCGACGTATCACTGATGTTATCTGTGAGCGTTTTGTCGTCACGTCGTCTTCAGTCAGCGTGCTTCGTTTGGACCAACATTATATATTAATAAGGCACTTATTAGATAATATTTTTTTACACTAAGTTACCAAAATAATTACGAACTCCTTAATACTATGTTAATTTAACTGTAAGTTTTGCTTACTTGTAAATATGTTATCCAAAATTCAAGAAAGAATAAGATTCGAGCACGTCTTTTTTGGAAGTTGGTTAATAAATTAGAAATAATGATAATGATAATACTAAGTTCTGTAACAGTTTACATTTCGGTGACAAAAGTAAGTTTCATTAGAACCATCGGCGCCTTACGAGAAAGTGTGGGCTTTTATCAATACGGAGTCCAGTGCGGAAAATGTGATACAATTATACAAGACAAATATAAGTTTTTGTAGCTGTTGTTATATAAAAATTACTATTTGTTTATATATATTTACATGAAAGTTTTAATCTACTCGTTATATATAAGAAATGTTCGTTACAATAATTACTTATTATAAAACACAATTGTTCAAATGTCAAGCGGAAGCGGAAGCTAGTATCTAACTTTGTCGTTCAAGACTAAGTCGTATTTTTTTTGTTTGTATTGTCCTCATTGTTATCAATTATATGTCTAATCACGTTATTTATTTTTTTTAAGACACCGATAGTCTTATTATAGATTTATAGGTTTATTGAGGCTTTAAAACTAATGTCTCTAGCCTCTGAGTAATAGTTAAAGTCTTTAGTTTAAAAAACAAATGTATTGTTATAAATAATTCTTTAAACACAATTTTTTTTGTCGCTGAATTAATACTTTTTCTTTTAAATTATTTCACACGTGTTTAATAGTTTGTTTCCTATGAATTACATTAAACACAAATCGGCTGGCGAGAGATGGTCCTGTGAGATGATCATAAAATAACAAGGCATTTAATATTATCCCGCATTAAGCTTGATGCCATGTGAAGGATAATGAAGCTAGCTATACACGGAAAGTTAACAGAGAAGCAGTTTCTCGGTACACACAAAAATCAAACAAACTACATGCATCAGAATCAAATTAAACGATCCACAACACTCACGGACCCGAGTTTTGTGGTAGTTTTAAATAAACGAAAAAAATATATAAAATAATTTCAACAAATACTTTATACAAACGACTCACGATCGCGAGCAATCGATTTTAATTCGATCGTAAACACATTACATTATCGATTCTCACAGCCGATGTGACGCGACTCGAACGTTTATTTGTTTTTAGAACGGGTTCGAAATTTAAAAAAATATATGCAAAAATTATTACAAAGCACGCAAATGAAACGATTGAATCTTATTGCAATTAGTTAAAAATAAGAAGACATTAAATGAAATGATTCAAATGTTTAAGCGGTTTGAACATATATGTATATATATAAATATATTTATTGTTTATATATGTATATCTGTTTCATATATAAGAAAATATAAGTTAAATGAAACAAAAGCCAACGACCGGCAAGAAGATTTTCTTTATAGGATAGAACGGTAATGTTTAATCGTGGAAGCCTATTAGTATATTATGAAGAAACGGCCGCACTGAATATTGTACCCGTGTTCACTGTGTGAGCCTGTAGACTTTATGACGATGTTTAATAACTAGAATGTAATTAACGTAGCATAGTACGAAGATTGTTTTTAATTATTTCTAATATTTTTTTTAGGTTTACTTATTTGTTGTATACGAGGACGTGACAATGATAAAATGTTTGATGGGTCATATATTTTTTTTTTAAGTTATATTCAGTTTTGTGTAATGTTGAGACACAATTAATTAGGACTCGATGTATTTTAACGCTTGTTTTGGGAACAAACACGGCGACGTCCCGCTGAGATGAGGTCAGATGCTGTGACGTAGGGTGACAACGATTCAAACGTTGAACTGAAATTAATTATTGAATATATATAAAATTTTCTTCTACCAAATCTATTTTAAATATAGAATATAGAATTCAAACGTTCAGCAGCAAATAATTATTTAATATATATAAAATTTTCATCAACCAAATCTATTTTATATATAGAACATAAATGATTCTCATCGTATAATTGATTATTAGTTTATGATGTCCGTAAATAATCCTATACGATGGTCACACGTCCGTGTCACGCGGCGTTACGGACGCTACTGTAACCCCCCGCCAGCTAACTCACCTGTTCTAAACTATTCTATGTTATAGCCGTGCAAGTGAACGTCATTTCTATTCGAATTTCAAAATTAACGCCGCTATAAGCTGCTATATGTTTTTTTTTTTTTATTTAAAACCAGAAGCATTTCATATTAAGACCCGGTGAGAAAGAGGTTACAGAGGTTACGCTAACGTGTATCGTTTTTTTGTTTATATAATTTTTGTCTCCTTTTGTATGTGTATGATATTAACAATATGTATAAACATAGTTTAATATATATGAAAGATGTAATACTTTAAGTAACTTCATTATATTGAGGTGGAGTTATTAACTAAGGCGACGGATCAATTTTACTAACATTAAATAGTTTAAGTGACTATTTGGTGCAAGGACTCTCACTTAATATTAAACTATAATTTTTTAATACAGTAAACATTACGGCTCTTTGAATATAACTCATAATTAAATGCAACAGAAGCTGCTGGAGCTTAAAAAATGCAATAAAAACTATTTCGATTACGTCAAACTGATTTGACAACTTGATGAACACGCTCAAGCGACATTCGGATTTGAAAACCTTGTGGGTGGTCCGAACGTGTAAATTTTTTTCTTTTGTTTTTAATTTTTTCTTTGATGTCGAGCGATGACTAACCTTTCAATAACTAGCCACCAGCGTAGCGTTATAATCGATGTTGTAGCCGATTCGAATATCGAATGTTTTTTAAAACATTAATATTTTAAAATTTCATACGTTTACTCAGAAAATACGAACATTAAAAACATATAGTTCAAAAGTCTATATATGATAATAGTTCTTCATCAGTTCAGTGAGAAATGGAAATAAAAAAACTAGAACAAAAAGACTACCGCCGTTCGAAAATCAAACGATAGACAAACATGGCGCTGCCAAAGACTGTAATAGTGTAGTGATAATGGTACCACCAGCATGGTGACACTGATGCCGTGCGGGTTCCTCGGCGGCGCGTCGCGCTGCAGCTTGGAAGAGCCTAAGGTTAGAATATACTTTTTAAAAGCACTATTCACCAAGCAGTTTTTAATATCTTGCACAAACCATTCAGCCGTATCGATGCACATTGCACACAATTTATTTATTCGGAGGCTATAGAATTATTATAATCTGTTATCATTAAGTTACATTTCTATTCGCATGTTCTGGCATGTACGAGATCGTTGCATGTCGTTTCTTTCCGTTCCATTGACAATATAATTATAAGAAAAAATGAACATCGAATTTCATAATCCGGATACACGAATGCTAGTGGGGACGTCAGTGTTTATGTGTTTAGCGCTGAACGGCGTCGGATCTCATGTCGCCCATTGATACGTTAACATCCATCGGCCATTAAAAAGTCGTAACAAATCGCGCTGTTGGTGCGTTACCTACGGGACAGTGCGTCGTTAGCTACACGATACCAGGGGATCATAACCGTCCGGAGTCCTCTTACGGACACACGACGCTTGGACGTTTTGAATTTGGAATGCGATCACTAATGGCGGGTAACACGGTCAAGTGCATGATACTTATGTGCCAGTTGTTATATAAATTAATGTCCCTTTTTAATGTTTTATTCGTTAATAAATAATCGAACATTTAAATGATACATTTCTTACAAATAATTCCCAATGACTTGTAAAAGGTATGGAGGTGAAAAAATAAAAGATTGAAACACAAAGCCACCCAGAGATAACAGGAATGAAAACAAATTTGTACAAGTTGATAGCCGAAGAACTGCGATTTATCGAGCGAGATGTCTCTCTCTTGATTGTGACTTATACTGTTAAGATATCCAAAACACTTTCATACAGGTCCGTATTGCATACACACATACATACATATATATTCTGAATAATAAGATATTAACATTTTTGCTTAATTAAAAACATATATCGAAAATTTTGTTACTGCAATTAAATTCTAATACAATATGGTTAATGAAAATCATTTCAAACATTTTATTAACGAATGCGTTAATATATTAAGATGAACGTACAAGAGAAATAATAAAAACGAAACGGTTAAATAAATCACTATTGAAATTGACATTTCACACGATTTGAAGAAAAAAAAAGCGTCGAATTAATATCACCCACAGTATACCTCGAATTATCAACGGCGCACATAAATATGGTGGCCGATAAATTTGAAAATTTATTTGTCGATCGGGAGCGGGACGGGACGAGACGAGCTGTCCCCGGTCGTAAATAAAACGAGATAAAACAATAAACGAATTATGTTTAAATAAATAACAGTTTTGTACGTCGCTTGTTTAGATCACAGGCTGTTCAGATTAATCGACTCTCAGACGACTCGGTGAGAACGTTCGCTCATCTCTGTAGTCCCGGGCATGTTATTACACTCCCGATGTTTTCGTTTTTAAACGTGAATGTTACTTTAATGTTGTGCATGAAACATAAAAAATATTATTCGATACATAGTTATTTTTAAGGAGACCGTGACCAACGTATGTAGGGATCGATTTAATAGCTTATAATTTATGTAACGAAGATTTTACTGCTGTATAGAATGTAGACGACAATGTCGTTTTAATATTAACGGAGCAGCCTGTAGCTTGTAAGGAATGATCGCGACGGTTCAGGCGCGTTGTCGCCGCGTAAAACGTATAAATTAAAGCACGCTATCACGAGATCGTCCGGCCTCACACCTCGCGGGTTATGTGATTTACGTTTTCTCACACGCGACACCACCTTTATGTTTATGTTGTCCTGGTACCTTAACGCCACTTTATACGCTCTGTGATCCACTGACATTACTGGATTCCTAGTACAAACAAACAAATTAGGGACCGGCTATGCGAAACATAAAGAAAAGAAAAGATAAAAAGATATGTATGTTTATTTTGTTGATTGATTCCCTGCCGGATATTACGTCAACTATATTTATTTGCATAAAATAGCAACAATGTACGAAAGAGTTTCTATTGTTAAACCTCATTAAGCGCATGTTTCGTCAGCAGAATAAATTTATTGATTTAATGAATGAATGCATCGCTTACGTCAAAATAGTCAATGTATTGTTATTTGTTAAATGCGTCACAAATCATTGAAGGCATGCTTCAATTAATTACATCTTCAAACAGGGAAACAATTTTAAAAATGTCTTCAATTTATTTCTACAACCAAGTTAAACTTGTAAACTTAGGAAGGAATGTTAAAGAAAATATTTAATATTTTTAACAATATCAAAAGTACCAGGCATTCATGACTTAGGAGGACATTAGACGTGTAAATATTTCGAATTGCCCACAAAAATGTCGTAATTGTGCCGCTGCATTTAAAACTCAATTATATCTCAAAAGTATAAGATACATATTACAATGGAGAGTTTAAAAATGAAGTTCCTAAATCAAATCTCCAAAAGAGACTCAGTGGCGCCCTCTCGGCTGTTAAATAAATTCAGCTTGATTTTATTAATGTTGTTACCGTAATCTTGATCTGAGGGAGACATTTAGAAGTTTTATTATTTATAATGTAATTTTTATCAAAAAATCTCTTGTATTTTAGAAAAGTTGGCTTTCACGATTGTTATGTTGTTTTATGGAATGACTTGTATTCATTTAAAATATGTATTGAGTTTAAATTATGAGACTTTAAATTCATTATTTGAAATGTTACGTTTGTATTGTTTCTGATATAGTTAAATCATTATGCTATAGTTTCATAATATTTTTAATACTCTTACTTGAATATAATTTTATTTAATTTATTTGTCATTACACATCTAATATTTTAAATCGAATCCACAAACAAATTCGCTACATACGGACCGCTGACGCTTCTTCGATAATCGTAAATAGTAATTTTTATGCTCACTCGCACAATATCATGTAAGAAGTTTAATTAAAAAAAAATAAGAATACGATAACTAATAAAATATTTTAATTATATTGCGATAAAATATTTAATTACTCTTATCATTTATTATCTGTCTTGTAAATTTTACCGTCCCAGCAAAAGGAGGTTTTACGCAAAACCTTTTTACAAATTACATGTTTTATAACTATAGCTTCTTATAAACGTCAAACAATATTATTCGTTACTTTATTGTTAATTTTTTTTTGCAACATTTTCGCTTGACAGCTTCATTACGTCTCAGATTTACTTCAAAATGGTAAAAACGTTTGTTATTTTGTTACAGGCAAAGCGTTCTAGACCCGACAACGGAACTGATATTCGGTAAGTATTTTTGTATTTTACAATAACTTAAATATATTATTCTGTACATTGAGAGAAAATGTAAATACACTTTTATCATAATGTTTATTATTTTTATGTAACAATAGTATTCGAAAACTATAAAATGTTTAGTGTACTGATCGCATATTCTGAATTTAAATTCTTTCTTACATTTGCATGTCTGTAATGTTGGCAATTTTGATTGTCAGTTGTGCGTGTCGTTTCGCGGCATATTTTATAGCTGCGTTCAGTTTGAATGTCCTTCGAACGGGCACCATTATACAATTATACCAACGTATATATTATACCTTATAAAACAAGAATATAAGAATAAAATGTTATTTTTACTTATCGTTATTACTTACGGTATAGGCGTCTATATTTAAAAATAGTTTGTATTTAAAAAAAAAAAACATATTTGTTTACCTTTCGTTTCAAGCGTCGGCTGTTGAAGGAGCTATTCATTTATAATGTACTTAACTTGTTCTCAAACATACTTCATTTTTCCACCTTGCGATTTTAAATCGAAGTTTTGCACTCAAACAGATCGTCCGCTTCCATACAACAATCAAAAGGGTCTCTAATCTCTCGTAATCCCTACATTGTTGATACACAATTGCCGTGAAAAGAGCTACTCAGCGCTATCCCGAATGGGACACTTATCGAGAGCATCACAAATTATCACGCCTCCATCAAAGGAAGTGATCCAAATCACAATGGGCTTCAGCAAGTTTCGTGTTACATTTTAGTTTTGGACTTCATAGATTAAATTTTGAAACGTCTCCGTACGTCGTTCTTGTATTTCAATGTTTCCATTGATTTACTTCTCAATAAAATGTCGACTAAAAGGTTTTATTAAAACGATAATATCTCGTCTACTATTTAACGAGCTGCATTCCGTTTTACGTGACACATTTGTTGTGTTAATTAGTGGTTAAAAAACAAATTCCAAGACTTGGATGTTCGAAAGTTTATTTAGAAGATGCATCGCGTTATAAATCATTTTTTACGCAATTCCGTTCCGTTACGTGTTTGGATTTTTTTAATATACATGTATATTAGACAGACAGGATTTAAGATATCTTGTGACGTAGGATGTAAGTTGGATGATGTGTTTCTCTTTATCTCCGTACCCTTGATCTATCAACGTTATGAGACTTGTATGATATAAAAAGATTTTACATGTCAGTTTAAAATTACGTTGTTAATATGAAAACTTTTAACATTCTGAACGCGGCCAATGTTTTGAGTATTATTTTACTTCGTTGTATCTTTGATATAATATTTGTTTGTTAGTTTCGGTTCGTGTTTACTGAAATCTGTGATTATAGTTGGTGGGCTTTGTGTTTTATTATATATTATTATGTTAACAAAAAAATATGCAATTAATAGATTCTTAAAGCAACCGAAAGTGTGACACGTGGAGGCCAAATGGCGGTTACAAAAGGGTCCACAGAATCTTTGGGGTTCAACAAGTAATGAGGTTTATAATATATATGCAAAAAAATATATATCAAATAAAATTAAACGACACAAGAGCTACTCATATGAATTATTTAAAAACATCATCGAAAAGCTATGACCGTTTGTTGATATTTTTCTGATTTAAAAATCCCGAAATATTTCAAAATAATACATTATCAATAGCTGTAATGGTTTCCGCTTCTTTAATATTAATTATTTGTTACATCATAACTTACAACTTCCATATCGTACGGAACCCTTGAGTCGTGTTGGTAACAACGCGCTCTTAATATTTTTTCTCAACACTCGGAGTGTGCCGGCCATTGTGTCCTTGTCAGAGGGCAGTGAGAGAGTTTATTGTTTTCTTTCCATGTGCATGCACGGGATTAGTCCAAATAATATGCTTAAAATCAAAGCTGCCTTTTAAAACCAGCGCGACGCATTGAGTTCGAGGCATATTTTTCAATGAATAAATTGTTTCGATACATCTTGATAGTGCGCTTAGAAATGTGACATGCCAATCATAGCGCCATATGGAATGTCATTCTGGGATGGACGACTAATAAAAATGTTTTTGAAGTCTTTTGTTGAGACGTTTTAAGACGTTTTTACGATGACTACTGCAAGTAAAACACTCAGTGAAAAGAGCCGAAACATTAAAAAAAGCATTCAATTATAAAGATAGTGACAATGCTTCAACATTAATTCCGACCCGGGAAGTTCTTTTGATATACGATAGTGTTGTTTGAACGCAGCTCTTGAAGTGGCGGCAAAAAGCAAAGTGACACTTGAAAAAGGCGCGAACTAATATAAACAGGGGTTCTTTTTTCTACAGAGATCTTTATGTTAGAATTGTATAAATAGCGATTATGATTACTATAATATTCAATGACAGCCGCTGAAGAATTCACTAATAACAGAATATTAAAAATATAAAATCTAATAAAACCGTGCCTGTACACAACAATATAGTCAAATGAATTATAGATATCTATTAATCACGATCATTATTCGCGTTGAAACACAGATTGGGGAGCAATAAAACAGCTGGTATCATACAAGAAGTTGTCATAATGTGCTATTAGCATACATTAGAATTAATTATATTAATTCGATTACGAAATTGCTTCACGTATTAAGGTGCGGCTGTGTCTGATAAGCAATAATTATAAATAGTTACGTATACATTAACAGGACACATTGTAAATGCTCACAGACCGACAACACACTAGTTTAATTGAGATATTTAGTCGGCGATGCTGTTTTTTTTAATTATGCACACTCAATCGTTTATGTCGTCTGAACAGACAAGTGCGGAATCCCATTAATTGCTGTCACATTTCAGCCATTATGACGTCACACGCCAGCTGTCATATGTGACAGCGGGGAGTTGATTAAATGGCTCGGGCGCGTTCACAGGCGTTGATAACGAGCTAAATTAATCGGAACACGTGTAAACATTTTGTTAGATAAATACACTAAGCACACAATATTATGAGATACGAGGGGTCTGGTCCAGAGGCATCTGTTATTGGATTTCGGTGATTACATTTTATGGTTTATAATTTAAAACAAACATCCAGTGATTCAGACCTGACTGCTGTGAGGGTATCTTAATTCGAATTATCTTTTTTTATGCACGCTCCAATTACGATTCCGATAGAGACATTTATATATCTGAGCTAACGGTTTAGAGTTTTTATAACGGCGTTAAAATTTGTTTATTTACCTTCCCGCCTCCGAAATTAAGACATTTTGGATAAGTGATTGTTTATAAAAAGACGCGTCTCTGTAAACAGCGGGGCCCGGTTAATGGATTTTTTATATTCCGATGTTTTGTTAGCCGAGGTTTCGGTTTGTACAGCTTTCCTAGATTCATTACGATCTATTTGATTCCAAACAAACGCTGTCTGTATTCTTAGGTTATCAGGCGATGTGAACACAAGTCCCTGCGAATCCGAATCTACGTCTGATTCACCGCCGTCTCTCCTTCAAGATGCAACGCTACCCGCGCTTCTAGTCTCCGGTTCGACGACCTTGTTCCAGAATACGTCGACTGTTAGTTCGACGTCGAACCTAACCTCCGTGGACGCTCTGGGTTTACCGACTTCGGAGGTGGACAGTTGTAACCTGGTGAACGGATGCGCCACGAGCTCGTCCCTGGCTGGTCTGGCGCTGCCCCTCACCTCCTCTGGTGGATTGTGTTCGACGACTCCATCGTCAGCCGTCGCCTGGTTGATGAATGAGGATAGCACGGGTAATTCATAGTTTTCCATTAATATACATACATA
>DVQP01002801.1:0-11834 GCA_018231745.1 Danaus eresimus
TATATATAACTTGTAATATATTTTTTGACATATTTAGACTAGGATATAAATAGCAATGGTAGCTCTTAAGTTAAATTCAGATAGTAGGATAAATTATAAAGCTTTACATCTAAGTTTTGCTTTTGTCTCTGAAATAGGTTATACATAACATGCTGTAACCGTAGTCAGTATGTTTGTTACATTGTGTGGTTTTATTTTGTAAATGGCAGCCTTCATTTTAAATCACGACATCTCAATTTCAGAAATAAAACCAAACCCTGCAAACAAACAAACATCAATGGTTCAGATGTAGCATCTATACTAGAATTACCTATAAACATAAGAGGAATTAAAAATAATCCAAGTACATTTGATTTTATTCTGATAATTTAATTTCCCAAAGCTTTTTATTTGTTTTAACATTGAAATGTAACGTCATTTCCTTTGTAAAAAAAATTTCTTTGTATTCATATTCATATTTTTTGATTAATTTTATACAATATTTGAAATTAGATATGATTGTTACACTATAATCATAGACTTTAAAGTAAATATATTTTTATACTTAAAATTTGATTTAAAATTTTACAAACACGTTAAATAAAAGTAATCAAATCCCATGAAATATAAACGGAAATCATCGATACAAGCGGTATTCAAAGCTCCGAAATCCGGAATATGCGTTCCGTTCCTTTCCTATCGTAAATTAACCTCTCATACTCTGACCAGTGTAAATGAATTTATCACTTTACACTTCCTGTTTAAATTTTAATCCAAGAATCGGCTCAGCACTGTGTCAACTTTAAAAATATAATTATTCTATAGTAACTATTACTTATTAATGGGGTAAATAAGATTTAACAAGTCAATTATTTAGTAGATAAATTAGTAGATAGATTCAAGACTTAGTAGAATGTATAGACTTTGTTAAAGCTTATTTCTGCTTATGATATGTTAGTGGAAATCGGTATAATTCTTCGTTCTGAATAGTTGTTAGCATGCGATCTATCTTTCAGATTAAGGTTAATCACTATTTTATGATAATGTATGACCACGACACCTTTATAGTTTCTTGTTTCATACATTGGCCATATCGTAAAAGGTTGTTGGGATGTGTTAAGATGTAAGTTATTGAAGGAATAATGCTTTCTATTTTTGATTATGATTCTTATTATTTGTGCAACAGATCTCTGAATGACGTTCTTATCATAGAATTCAAATCACCATGAAATCACAATGAATGTTTTATTTTTTCTTTACATTTTTTATTAGTTTTTTCTTTTCTTAAAAAATGGTATCTAATTTTTCTTCACATAATATCATATTACAAAAACAAGGTAGATACCTCATCAGAAAGGTTATATTAAATAGAGGTATTATAGATAGAGGTAAAACGTTTCAACGTGACCTTATAATTGTAATCAATTACTAGAATATACAGATTATTTTATTTGGAACTTAAATTCTATAATATTGAATCTGAATCTGAAATTAATAAAAAAATCGCGTATTAATCCAAAATTGTTTTAGTTTCATTTAAATGTCTCGCGAAAATCTAAGATCTCATTATAGTGAATCTGATATTCTGTTGGATAAGAAATCATTAGTTAATTTTTTATAAAAATTCCATTCTTTTTTTTATTATCAAGGACCATTTATTAAATTGGTTGGAGCTCGGCTTATATGGATTTGCAAATAAATCCTTGGTAAGAAACATCGGATCTTCACTGTCATTTATTATTCAGGATTATCATCTTGGTATTGAAAATAAAAAGATAAAGGGAAAAATGAAATTGAATTATATAGTTTCGACGTTAGTATATATAAGTAGTAGGGGTAATACAAAAGGTCTTTTTAATAAAACTACATATTTAAATTTAAATTTAGTTAGTATTGGAACACAGAGTCAAATAAAAAAAATCCTTGTTTAAACTAAGTTCAATTCGAAGCTTTGTTCGTGGTAATAGTATATTATCTTTTTTTTCATAATATATATAAGATATTTAACGTTTATATATGGCATAGGAAAATGTAGATATAAAGGTTTTACTAAAAATATATTGTATTTTGCAATTTAGTGTCATTAATCGTCAACTGGGGTTAGAACCTGTTGAGTACCTCGCTCTCCACAGATTTGAATCGCCACTGTTTTAGTATTTATCACATAATAATTTCTTACCCACAAATATTGACTGGCCTAATCTAAAACTCTGATTTCGAAGATAATGAAATGATCATTAGACATCTTCTTCTGACAAAGCTTATCCGGATACATATAGGTAAATGCATGTATATATAATTCTTTGCGAAAAGGTGTTTTAAAAAAATAAAAAGCCCCGTGAGCGTACATCTATATAATATCTTGTGGAGAATTTTCTTTAGGACTGTTTTTTTTTTCTTTAGTGTTTAAGACTTTTTCGAAGTCTACATATAATGGGCAGAGAAGCTGAGGGTCAATTTTCCTTAGTATAGGTATGCGGTGTACGCTTCTAATCTGCTGTGAAACCCAATCACTAAATTCGTTGGCTATAATGATTACTTTCAAAGCTCTTACAGTAGTGGAAGCCATATAGCGGTATAAGCGTTATCGGCCTATATTTGGCCATTGTTATTTCTGGGTAAAATATTACTCATGTATTTTATACTATGAAATCCTATATGATTAAGTTCTTCTAGAGACATACCTCATGATTTATATAATTAATTATAACCTACTTTTGCAGTCAATGTGTCTTTAAATATTTTCACAGCGCCTAAATATAAATCTAGTCTATGTTAAACATTTTCTTAGGAGGTTTAAATATAATCTAAGTAAAAAAGACATGGATTGTACATATCATTGCCTCACGCTAATATAATTGTACACAACACGCTATTCATTTGTTTCTACATTAATTATTAGAAAAGCCCTTATTTAACAATTGTTCGCCAACTTGTTTAATTAGGTAGAGTAAGTTCATAGCTATTCGGATCACAGAAAATGCAAATGTAGACTTTATATTGAGTGTAGTGGAAGCTATATTTGTAAAATTTAGTATATTAATTCATTAGTTCTAGGAACAACAATATTAAATTTGAAATGTTTGGTACAGAAACCATCATATCCATGAAGCTTTACTGCTTGTGCTTCGTAGAATATATAAAAGTTCCTTACGTTTTGTTTATATGTTAAATTTTATTACATAGATATAAAAATAAATCAAGAGCTCTTAATGCGAAAAATGTTTTTTTTAGTAGCCCATATATCCAATTTAAGATATAGAATTAAAAATGAAGATTAAACAATCATAAAAAATATATAAATATCTTGTAAATTGCAATTGGTCCATGCAAAATGATGTCCATTGAATGAATTTAGTACATTGACACCATAAATAATGATAACAAAGCATAATTGCTTACAAAGAATTCATAAATGCTTAATTCATTTTAATAATTGTATTATGTAAATATCGTCATTCATAATTGATTTACAGAACTTTAGCTTTGAATATCAAGATTATAAAAAATATCGGTACTAAAAACAAGAGTAAACCGACTGATAGACATTCACATCTCGTCTGCCGATGATCACGGTGGCTGATACGTAACCGAAATTACGAGAATATCTAGTTTTTAAAATAGTTTAATTTTTAAAAATTTTCAAAAAAAAAATTGTTTTATTTTTAAAAAATAAAGTTATTTTTTGTTACAAAATTTATTAAGAGTCGCTTCTAATTACTTTATAAAGTTGATTTTCGGGGAAAATAATTTTCTGTGTTAATTAATTTAATAAAGTTTTTTTTTTTTTATAAAATCGCTTTCAAGATTTTGAGAATAATTTTCTTACTTACAATCAATGGAGAATAGTTTTTATTTTAAATATTTGTGTGTTTAATAAATAATACTAAAATAAATTAATTTCATACACAAAAACGTAATAACACGAGCCTTTAATGAAATAGCAGCTATTCTCTGAGGTGAGTGTATAAAATTGTCGCGCAATTAAATAATTGGCTGTAATTTTTCTTTTATATAATTGTCTTTTAATTGAAATAATTGAATAAGATCTAAATGTCATCATTTTTGCTTATGAAAATAGTAAAATAAATTATATATGTGGGTGCTGTTAAAACAATAATAGTAACAAACAAGTTTCCTCCAGTACTGAAACTAATGTAATAAAATCGTGAATTGGAAGAATAATTATTGTTTTTTAATTTTATCTGCGTAATTTTTCACTCGGTAAAAATAAAAGTTCAGGTTTGTTAAGCTACCCGTTACCAAACTCTTTTACAGTTAAATCATATCTGGATGAAATTTATTGCTATTTCAGTGTATTTCTTTACAGAATGAATTGCCGTTTTCGTGTAACAAGCAAATTCAGTTAATTATTGACTTTCAATGGAATGTCACAAAATGGATAGGAGTTTTTACTCGTGGCTTTAAAAAATATGGTGCGCAGGACGTATGCTGTCTTCTGGACCGTTGCTTCCAATATCCTCGAAGGAGTGCTCGAGACTGCGGCTGTCAATTCGCCCTGCTGCATGCAGCACCAGACGAGATTACTCAGAGCAGCTAGCGGAGTCCCGCCCGCGGGAGACCGCGGGCTTATCCTCAATGCCAATCCCGGTGTACGGGTTACGACCACCAAGTAAGCTGTAGCACGCTTACTAGTGTGTATCAATCGCCAGAGACGTCACGCAACATGTATTTGCTATTCTGACACGCACGCTCAAAATTGTATGGTTTTTGCACAGGCAGTTCTCATCACAGTTGGATTATCACCGTTTTTGGATTTTTCGATGGCTCTAGGATCGTTTTCTGGATTAAAGCTCATTTTATATTCCGTTTTAATAAGACTGAAATACATTGTACGATTTGTTTTTACACCCTTTTGAAATTCTTTTAAGTTCCGTTGTTACACCCATACCTTTCATAAATTTCGGTCCCTTTCATGACATTTTACATGATTTTAACATGATGATGGTAATTTTTTTTATCTGGATTCATATAACAAGTTATTATAAAAATTGTCCTCCTTTTGGAAAACAGGTTTTGATCTTACTCTTGATAATTTTTGAATCCTTTTGTCAACTTTGCGATATTGAATTTGTAGGGGATGCCAAAAAAAAAATATAGCTTTGACTTAATACATTGTCATTGACTAAACTATGTGAGAAAAAAAAATGCCAGCACTACTTCAGCAGCTTCTGACATATATATTTGAATACTAACGACGTATCCTTTAATTCGTGGCAAAATGTAATTTTCGCATATCTTTGAAATAAATTTAGCACTTAGCACATTTCTTAAATTTATTTTAACTATGAATCATACGAGTGAGTGGATTTACTCTTGAAGCGTGGAATTCATAAAAAATATTTCCGCGTATATTATATATGTACCGTTTAAGTTCATTAAATAAATGACATTTAAAAAATCACTAATCAAAATAGAAAAAATGATTATAGGAAAAAGCGTCTACTTCTATTACCGACACAAATTTCTTATTGAAAAACAATATCTTTCTTCTACCGACAAAATACAAAATAGGTTTTGAAGGGCAAACAAGTTTTTGTGTGTTTTAAAAAAGAATGAACTCATCGCTTTCAGTATAAATACGATTTTCGTTTTATATTTATACTTCCGTAACATTAAAGCTGTTTAGGTTCTTCTTCCTGTACTAACTCACGGATCGCGTGCACAATGACAACATTGTCAAAGTTTGAACATCGCATATTTTATTAGCATAAGAAATGTATTATCGTGCCTTGGATAATTAAAACTTTGACTGAACTTATATATTCACTTGATTTAACAACAGCGCTATAACAAGCACGAAAAATTTAAGGTAAATTTATAACGTCCCGAACAAGAAACACATCCAATTTAAAAATTTTATACATAAAAGTGAAGAACTGAGTTCTTCAAAGTTATATTCTTAGAAATTGAGTTCCTTATATAAAAGTAAACAATCAAAAATATGGTTATTAGGTATATATTATGACAGTTGATGTATAGTACAGCAAGCCAGCCATAGTTTGAACACGGCTAACTTTCTAAGCCAGGAGTTCTGAGGAATTTGATAATAAAAGGGGTTTCCTAAAGGCTTTTGTTGCTATTAATCACTACCGTCACGATGACCACATGTAATAGGACGTTATTAACAAGGCTGAACAAAGTTTTATAAATAATGAAATCAATCCACTTTATACGAACTATGACATTGGAATAATAAATATTAATTACAATTAAAATAAGAATTGTTTTTTGTGTAAGTATAAAATATTAGAGGCCTTCATTTATTAATGAAAAGAAAAGATTTAGCGCCTCTTATACGATTATATATGTATAGCATAGCCTATTGTATATATATATAAACTTTAGTAAAGAATTAAGGATTTCGATAGGAACTAAAAGCTGAAGATTGAAGTTTAAGTAATTGAAAAATGTAAATATATATACGCAAATCAGTCACAGAGAAAGCAAAATATATTTTAGAGTATATTAGGTTTTATACGATGTTGAAAATCTTCTTTTACAGGGACGTTTCAACAATGTAATGGGTCTTGAGTGTGTGGCATATTATGCCACTATTTCACATACTACTTGATCTCCGGTTTTCGTATAGAACGTCAACCGAAATTGATTGTATTTTTCATTATTATAACAACTCAAGTCTTATATCGAACATTCTTATTATAAATTCTTTTGGAACAATAACTTATGGTATTTTGTATTTTCAAAATGTTAAAAAAAAGAAACAAAAAATGATTTCACCATTTTGTATCATTTTAGTATTTTATTTGTTAAATTAATAAATCTACAAGAAATCCCTTGGTATTTTGCTGTATTCAATATTTTACAAAATAATGCATCTTATTCCTCTGTCACTGGACATGTAAAATAAAAAATAGTTTTGAATATTAAAAGTTTTTCCTTGAGTTTGAACTATTTAAATAAAACAGTTTTTGTAAACTTAATATTATAGTCATAAAATATGTAATTTTTTGACTAAATTTAATATTTTCAGCACATGCGTTGGTCTCACACTCACACACAGAGCCTTGAATGCGAGGAAGGGTTATTGGCGCGCTGTAATCGTCCTCGCATCAACTCTGCTATCTTCGTTTCTGCAGAGCCCACTAGTTTTGCGGGCTTTGATCCTAGCGAATTCCTCAGACGACACGGATCACAATCTCAATTGTGCCGTAAGGCCAGGTAATAAGAATGAAATTGGTATGTGTTGTATAAGAGTATGTTTCACATTTTTATGAACATATTGTTTTCTTTTTGTGATTTACACTTAGTTTTAAGATTATTTTGTGACAGTTTAAGTAACACGTCGTATTTTTTTATTTGTGACTTTCAATATGAACTACACTTATTTCTGTTGATGTAAAGGGTCTTTCATATAGAGCAGGTTGATGTTAATAATCTGTGGCACCCATTTGATTTTGACGCTATCATTAGGATCTGTTTTTTCTTATTCAATCATTGATGCTAAATCACCATGGAAAGTTACACGGTTGAGCAGCATGTGCAAATGACAAAACTTTATTATCACAATGAGTGTTCGTTAGTTGCAAACGTTGCGCACCATTTTACGGCAGACGCTTTGTTACTTCGCAAGTTACTTGGTACCTCGGAGTCGCAGGCTTATGCCAATAAATCACATTTAACAGTTGCCCTCAAAGCCAACATAACGTAGGCTATCGCTCAGTTTCAGCTGCATCTGTGCAGCAGAATCATTAACAATTGTATTTCTTGGATTTCTGCCACTATACGAAGCCAATAAGGACATTTCAACGATGGCAAATTCCAAAAATGGGCCTTTTAAAAAAAATTCGTTAATTTCGCACACACACCTTGTTGTTTTCAATTTTAAGATTGACCTATTCTAGTTGAAAGACCTTTTAGAATGATTACCACTGTTCATAAAATACTCACGAGTCCTAGACAATTAACATTACATTTATCCTTTTAGATCAGCGGATAATATTCCTCTTACGACAATGAGTGATTCTTCAGAAAGGTTATGTAAGATAAAGGCTCCGCGTGAAGAGACAATCAACGAAGAAGGTAAATCTGAAGACAGTGGTAGTGTTGAGACGGTCAGACATTTCGGTCTGCCGATTTTGTCCGTATCCGGACCATCTCCCCCAGATGAAGACTACGACCAGATTGATGAATATCTGTAGCATTTTCATACAAGTTTCCAGCTCAAATATGTGCTGGAAAAAATGCGGCCGCCATGGCCAAGTCCTGCACAAAGCCCCTCGATGGAGGACTTTTCTTAAATTCTTGGAACTATTGTGTTTTCAGTGTGAGTGATTCTTCTTAGTGATTTAAAGCATAATGCTACATCGAAATACAAAACTTATTTATTAACATGTATCTATGCATCTATTTAATCAAAAGTGTCTTGACGAGGGACCATAAACTGTGCCCGAGCTCTCATTCTACTAGTGATACTTTAGTAGATAATTTCAAGTCTCTATTGAGTGTTATTATAATATAACAACATAAATTCGATTATCCTATAAATGTATTGCAAATATATATAAGAATTGCACAATAAATTACATTTATCTATCTACATTTTATTGTGCCAGGTTATAAATGAATTTAGTGTCTATGATATATAAGTATTCTGGTAAGCAATTTTTAAGTATCAGCTAAGAAATAACTATCTATGTTTTAAAATTATCTTGAGTGTCTTAAAATATGTAGTGTCTTAGTTTCTAGTCCATTTTTATGAAGCATAATTAGTTTTCAATTGCCTGTAGTCGTAATTGCATTTGTCTTAAAGACTTATTCTATGTCGTTTAAATTAGATTAGAATTGAAGGTTGAACTTTGGTCCAATGAATTGTATTATCTGCACACATGGTGTTTTAGACAGTAAGCGAGTGATACATTTTATAATATAACAACAGATTCTACTAAATCTTTACAACTGAGTGTAAAATTTTCTACTCTATTCATAGTTATTAGAAATAAATAATGTTTATCCAGAAAATCAATTTCCCAAGCATTATTATATATACTTTTTAAATAATTAAGTCAATTAATCATAAATAATTAGAAAATTTAATATTTATGCTAAATGGCACTAATTATATCTATTACAGAAACAGAAAAGAGAATATGACATATTTGAAATAAAATTAACTGGGAAGGGACCAGAAGGTATGTTAGGTAGTTTAGGAGTGAGGGCTACTTTGGCCGGACACCAGTTCTCGAAGTTAAGACTTCGTTATTCCCTCCACTATATATAGACTATCTTTCTAACACAAAAGCACTTTGACATTATCATATTATATTAATATATAAATTAAAATTATATAAATGAAAAGAAATGCTGCGTAAATTTTGGTCCTTGTGAAAGAAATATCATTTCAATTAATAATCGATTCGGAACAGATGTTTTGACGAAAATCGATATAAACTGCTATAATTAAGCTTTTAAGTCATGTCTGACATTAATTGAACCTTAGGTAGTGTAGGCGTAATGTGAAGAATTTATTCATTTTTATAATACTGTAGATTTAATAAGTAGCCTTATACTAATAGCGAGTTATAAATATCCTTATTCCCGTAGTGAATTTTAATCATCTACTATATTTCAATGTATGTAGTCTCTATATACTGTAGTCACCTTGTGCCAATATTAACTGTATTTTGTTTGCCCATAGACATGTTGTATTAATTAATATATTTTGTTAACATAATACAAGTTATATTGAAAGCATTTCATTATAGATATAAGTAAACAATTAACATAGATCTGATTACTGATCATTTTATATTATTTAGATAATAATAAGACATTATAATAGTATTCGTAAGATATTCATTGAGTCGGGATATTTCACCGGTCGGAAAGATTTCTGTAAGGTTAGGTATTTTCTTCTCAGTCAGACGACCCATGGGTTGTAAAATATTGTCTTGGTCTTGGTTTATACCTCATACTATAATCCATAATGCTTCATCGAAAGTTATATCCAATAAAATAAAGATAAGCCAATCATTATCATTGAGTAATAATTTAGCTTTTTCATTTTATTAGAAGTGTATTTTATTATAGTCCAATTCGAGATGTACATATCTTCACGATGTAAATCAATGCTAATTATTCGATTGTAAATGACATAAATTGTAATGTAATAATAAAATTACTATTTATATCCTTGATTCTATTTACTATCACAATGAAATAAAGTAATATAAAAATAAAGCTACTTTAATTAAATTTTTAGATTCTTCTTTTTTGTAGACACCCATTTTAATGATTTTATTACCTTAATATTTTACTATAAGCCTACAAAGTTATTTCGTTAATTATTTTGATCACGCATGTTTGCGACATTCATTATTATATTATCATTCAGCCACTAAAATATTTGACCTTACTTCTAATCGCTACGATGGTACAGTTTTGTAAAAAGTCAAAGTAATATTTAAAATTAAAACTACATGGTTCAAGTATATATTTTATTGAATAAGTAACTTACAAAATCTAATTTAATCAAGAAATTTACTGTTTGCAAAAGTAATAAAAATACAAATCAAAGTAAGTCGTGGAAGTCGTATTCTAGTGCCAATTGACACCAATTAATGTTGTTTTCAAAGTAAGAATAAAACCAAGGATAGTTCCAAGTTAAATGATTTATGAAAATATTTGACAAAGATAAACTATTACCTTGGTTTTGTGATAAGATTATAAAATCTGACAAGAAAGACGTTCTCCGTCCTCAATGGTATCCTGAAGTTAACTATGTATTTATATTTTTAATTAAAATCGCATGAAGTACTTCCATTAATTTTGTTTTGAGACATTAAGTAAATTAATTTTTTTTATGTTTTGTTTAACCTTTTGTGAAAGTGGATGGAAGTTCCTTTTTTTTGCGTTTCTAAAAATTGTTTTCACTTTTTCCCAAGTGCCCCAACTTAAATAGACCAAGTCCTGCTTAAAATTTAATATTAATTATTTTATAAAATCACTGTATTCATTCATTCAATATATATCAAAACTTTCTTTTCAATATTACAATAGATAAGTAATTTAATGAAAGTATCTGTACAATTTACTGCTTTAACGAATGGTCACATAACATTGTCTTGCTATAAATTACTTTTGCTCCTATTCATTAAATGAAACAACATCTCGCTGGCTTAGTGGATAAAACACTGTCGATGGAACAAATTGCCATGTGGTTGTGAGTTAACAGAAAATAAAGCATATATTAATCAAAAACGTAGCTAAAATTGTTGAATAAATGCTTTGTATGAAATTTTAATACATGATTTACACAAAAAAGGATAAACTGTTATAGCTATATTTTTCATTATGGAGCTAGGACGCGTATTGGACGAGAGCAATGGATATGTGCAACCTATAAAAATAAATTTTTATTTGCATTACTTGCCTGTAACGAATCTTTTGCATCTAAAAACACTACAGAAACTATAGCATCTCCAAGAGATGGACCATAAGATGTTCATGACAATTTTTCTTTAGATGTTACTAAATAACCTTGTAAAAAACTGAGTTATTTAAAAGATAGAAAACCATCCAAAAGACACCTATTTAGTTTTTTTGGAAGCAGTAATATATAAATAAGATAAAGTTATCAAACGGAAAACTTCTCATTTAAGAAAGACAATAGTGGATTTAGAAAAATTCTAAATAATGTAGGGCATACAATTAATTAAGTAGATGAAGACGCAAGGGAAAGTAACATTAAACTACTTTGTGTATCAAAAAAAAATGTACTCGTAACTTTAGAATATATCATAAACTTGAATACACCCGAGGGAAGTAAATTTTCGTTTAATTCTAATAATAAAATTATGAGGATATTAGGCTTA
>DVQP01002802.1:0-11831 GCA_018231745.1 Danaus eresimus
GTATTTAAATAAAGTATTTAAATATAAACAGATAAACCATTTGTATATGCATAGTTTTTGTTAGACATACCTGTGGCCCTTGCATTAATGCCTGCATTTCCATTCTTGATTTTTCAGTACAAGCATTGTCAACCCTAAGCGATCTACCGCCAATTTCATATCCGTTTAGATTTCTCATAGCACTGAGAGCTGTTTCCTGATCTTTATATTCACAAAAACCATAACCTTTGGGTTTACCAGTTTCTCTATCGAACACTAGTTTAAAGGATAAAACAGGACCAACTTCACTAAATATATCTTTTAATTTCTCCTCAGTGGCTTCGTAAGGTATATTTCCCACTGGAAACGAAATAATGTCATGTTATTTTTAGTACAATTAAACTTGACTCTACAATATTTACATACTCTTCTATAAAATCAACTTACCAAAAACAGATCTCATGGATTTATCCATGATACTCTGTTCTTCTTTTTCCTTGCTTTTATCCATTTTGGGTTAAAACTTAAAATACTTCACGTTCTAAAAATCCTTAAACAAGCTTGCTTTATAATTGCGGCTTGGGGTCTGAATTGTTTCTCTGTCAAATGTCACGACATATATAACAACTTTTATGTCATAAGTATTGGGCCCGATGACAAATTTGAATTTTTATCCAGTCAAGTTTAGTCAAAAATTTATCCGAACTAGCAAATGCTATCTTTATCTTAAGGCTAGCAACCAGTGAGAGCAAAATGAAACTTTGAAAAAGAAAAAATCGAGTCGTCATGTTTAACATACAAGAAGTCGGAATTGTGTTTTAGGTAGTCACCCATATTTATCACAATTCACAAGTTGTATAAGAGCATAATTTCGCAGATTGGGAGTTTGTAGAATGTAGTTATTGGTCTTAGTGATCATTATAGTAAAAAATAACTACCTACAGTATAAAAGGAATATATGTTACAAAAGAAAACACTTTAAATAAAGAGGAAATTTAAAATGTCATTTATTTAATAGAATTTTAATATTTATTATTTTATTAAGTAACACAAATTAACATAATTCTATACATTTATTTAAAGATAAAGTCTATCTTGCCATTAGTAAAAACAACTTTTTAAAATGTATTATCTGTTAACAATTGAGATATTCCTATCTGAAACCAAAATCATTAAATGCGTTGTCTAGTGTTCTCGCATTAGCAAGGAAATTTAATAAAATTTATATATTTTAAATAGAAATTAAATAAATTACACTTGAATTTAAGCAAGTGAGTGTATTGTGAGTAGGATCCTTTTTATAAGTGAATTAATAATATGATCGTATTCTAATTTTCTTTGTTGTAAATCATTTCTCGGGTTTAAAGGATCCTTATTCTGAAAATAGATATTGATTGTTTTTACGGTGAAGTGTTAAAAAATAATTAGGGATGATATCACATTAATTATTTTTAAAGGTGAATTATAAATTGTGCGAGATTCTTTGAAATTCGCGTAATGAATCTTGATAATTCCTCTAGAGAAAATTCGGAAGCATTGGATACAATTGGTACTGTGAGCCCGAGAGAAAAATACCACGGTATGAGGGAGAAGAAATTGTCAGCTGCATCCTTGACCAATACAGAAGGAGCGCGGCCCAAAGTAGTGACGGTAAAACATCCAGAATCCAACAAGCCAAAACCAACCGCCCGAAAAAACAAACCCATCCAAGCCGACTTAGACGTCGTTAGAGAATTTATAAGATGCAGAGATGAAGGCGTTAAAAGACTTGATCTCAGTAAATCGTCTATTACTTCTTTACCTCCGAATGTGAGAGATGTGACACATCTTGTTGAGTTTTATTTGTATGGAAATAAACTAGTAGCTCTACCTGCGGAATTTGGTTGCTTAACCAATCTACAGACCCTAGCACTTAATGAAAATTCCCTGACAAGTTTGCCTGACTCACTGGCTCATTTGAGATCATTAAAAGTTTTAGATCTCCGACATAATAAATTAAGTGATATACCTGAAGTTGTCTACAAATTAACATCACTGACAACATTATTTTTACGTTTCAATCGAATAAGAGTAGTTGGTGATGGCATCGCTAATCTTACAAATCTAACAATGTTGAGCTTAAGAGAAAATAAAATAAAGGAACTGTCTTCTGGTATCGGAAAACTTGTAAATTTGGTTACTTTTGATGTTTCCCATAACCATTTAGAGCATTTACCACAAGAGATAGGTAATTGTGTTAATTTATCTACATTAGACTTGCAGCACAATGAGTTGTTAGACATTCCAGATACAATTGGCAACTTACAAGCATTAAATCGTATCGGTTTGAGATATAATAGACTCAATGCTATACCAGCTTCTTTAAGCAACTGTAAACATATGGATGAATTTAATGTAGAGGGGAACTCAATATCTCAACTCCCAGATGGACTACTGTGTAGCCTGACTGAGCTTACAAGCCTTACATTGTCACGAAATTCATTTATGAGTTACCCTAGTGGTGGGCCAGCACAATTCACTAGCGTTTCATCCATAAATCTAGAACACAATCAAATAGATAAAATACCCTATGGAATATTTTCAAGGGCAAAAAATTTAACCAAATTGATAATGAAAGAAAATCTATTGACATCTCTTCCTCTGGACATTGGAACATGGACAAACATGGTGGAACTTAATTTGGGTACAAACCAGCTAGTAAAATTACCTGATGATATACAAAGCTTAATAAACTTAGAAGTGTTGATTCTCTCAAACAATCTTCTTAAGAGGATCCCACCAAGCATTGGCAACTTGAGAAAGCTAAGGGTATTGGATTTAGAAGAGAACAAGATTGAAATCCTTCCAAATGAAATAGGATTTTTGCAGGAATTGAAAAAACTGATTGTTCAGTCTAATCAATTGACTTCATTGCCGCGTTCAATTGGTCATCTAATAAATCTCACATATCTTAGTGTTGGTGAAAATAACTTGCAATATTTACCCGAGGAGATAGGCACCCTTGAGAATTTAGAATCACTGTACCTCAATGATAATCCTAATTTATGCAATCTGCCATTTGAATTAGCTCTATGTGTTAGCTTACAAATAATGAGTATTGAGAATTGTCCTTTGACCTCTCTACCACCAGATGTAGTATCTTCAGGGCCATCTTTGGTAATCCAATATCTCAAATCACAAGGGCCTTATAGATCCATGTGATATGAGGTTAATGATTATCACACTGCATTGCCAGGTGATAATATTTAAAGTCAAACAAGTAATGCTCCTATTAATTAAATGTTTGATGTATAATCCAGTGGTTCTTATAAAGAATATATTGAGATGTGTTCCTTTATACATAATTTAAGTTGTCTTATATATACATAAATCAAATATAAGGATATAAAATTTCTGTGCTAAATTTGTTGTTAAAAGTAACATTGCTTTGTTTCATGCTTCATTTTATAACAATGTTTTCCATGTTACAATTGGAATTGTATTAAATGCCCAAAACACATGGCGTAAGATAAAATTGTTTTTAATTCTTATAATAAATTTAAGGATTTTTAGACTTAATTGTAATCGTTGCTGTATATAATGTATAATGGTGAGCTACAAATTTGTAGATTAGATTATTGAACTGCAACTCCTCTATTGAAAACAATTTATGTGTATATAAAAGTTACACAGGATCTTCTAAAATTATGGAGGCCAAATTGAAATATATTTTAAAACATAACATGATAATTATATTTTCATACTTCTATCATAAGCTTGTTTTACGATATTTGTATAAATTTGATGCTTTTTTAAGCAATTTATAGGAATGTTGATTGACACTTTCATGACAGTTTTGATTATTTTATTGATATAAATGTTAGCTTAAAATTATATTGTTACGTTTACCACGAGTTTGCATCGCCAAGCTAAACAGACAGTTTAAAGTATTAACTCCAAATTTTTACACGTGAAAGTGTCACCATAGGTATGTGAAGGAAAAACTAGAACATCTGTTTAGATTGCCGATGACTGGTAGTTAGTGCTGTGCCAGTTAACTTGAGATATTAAAATAGCGTAGTTAGCATCTTATTTAAAAAAAAAGGAATATGACCCATGTCGTCAAAAGATCTCAAAATATATGGGCAGTATTTGACATCATTTAGTATTACTTTTGTAATGATGTTTTGTATCGTATGCGTTCACAAATATTTATCAATTGATTTATTTTTTCGACTTTGATTTTATCGTAGGACGTACTTTTAAGTTGTCTCATATGACTTCAAGTTCAGGATGTAAGCTGAATGATTAATGTACTTTATAATCATTTAGTTCGATTGACACATTATTTGTAGTGTTATTTATGTGTTTTGTCCTAAACGATGCATTTATAGATTTTTTTAAATGTATTTTCGCTTTTTTATATTCCAGTCACATTAATTTTGGTGTACACATGAAAAATTGTTGAAAGTGTATGAAGGACTAGTCATTTTGTTCTATATAGTTTGCCTAAAATAAAATGTGGTCGGTGTGATGTCAGTGTTTTACATATAATGCCAATTGTTCTACTAGTTTAAGGTATGAATGACTTCCGATTGTTGATTAACGAAAGCGTTTTGCAAACTGCAGACACATTAACAGTATTGTATACGCATCAAATTTACAATTAAAGAGTACCTGCTTTCACATTTATTTTATCCAAAGTTTAAATAATTTCAAAGCTCAATAGAGTGCTGCCGTATGAGTAAAATTTAGTTGATAGTTTGTACTCTATGTGATGGTATTTCTAGTTTTTAATTAATAATCAGTCTACGTGACTCCAACTGTCCAAGATGAATGCAGTAACTAAAAAACTGTTTGGCCATTGGAATTTACCTGTCATATGTTCTATATATTTTCTTATCAGTGTCTATCTTGATGTTAGAATTGGATTCGGCATATATGGTTACTTGAAATTAATATTAGTATAGTTATATACAGCACTTGAAACAAAACAATGTATCGTTTAAATGTTTTAAAAAGTATTATCCTTTCAATCCATGTGTATGACTATAATGTTTAAATGGCATGTGTTACATGAAATAAATTGAAATTATTTAAATATTGTTTCATTTAAAATTACGGATATATAAAATAAAAGAAAAAACTTTATAATTCAATAATTTATAAAGTGCAGTACATATTACAATAAGGTTTTATTTGTAAATTGCGCCATTTGTTCTTATTACATAAATAATTAAAGTTTATATACACATTCACTCCAAGCATCTCCTGTAACTCCAAAGCAGTCTATAAAATATTCGAGTAATATCGATGCGGTATAATCACACTAAATGCCTTGTCATCTTAAGCTATTTTTTTTTTCACATACAAAAATATTTGACCTAAAAAGACTATAAAACACGTTTTATAAATCACACGTCCACTTCACGAGTCCTAAACAAAACCAAATATACCACAAAACACAATTATCGTGACAAAGCTTCCTCATTCGAGTATCGCAGTTGTTTTAATACATTATTTATAAACTTAGTAAGTGACTAACTCAAACAGTTATATAAAAAAAAGATTCTTGCCAACTCCTAAGAATAAACATATCTATTCATTCTCAATGTAAGTTATTACAATAAGTTTTTAAACATTAGGTAGCTCCTAGGTTAGGTCTACAAAACGTGTGCCTAAATCGATTAAATCTAGATCGTATGTCATGTATAAGAAGATCTATTATCAAATGCTGATGGTTACATAAATGCCTGTTAATATAATTCTCGCAACTAACCTGTCTAAACTATTGTTGTACACATAACTAGCTTCGTTACTAACTGTCAGTCAATAATTCACGTTGCATAAGAATATATTCCAAAAAACTTCAATATTGAAGATGTCATTATCATGTAAAAAAATAATATAACTTCTCAAAATATTATAACAGTAACAATCTGTTTCCAACCATATCAGCCTTTACATATAAAAAAAACTACATTGTAACTTATACCTATTTATAAATCTTTGGCATTTTTATTTGCTATAATGAGAAAAAATATATAAATTATTCATAGTATTGTGATGTTTAAACATTGTTAGATTCTTTGTTTCATCCTGGATTATATGGCACATTAAATAAAAGGAGACAATGAGATATATTAAGTCCGGTTCTGCGGTTGTTTATCATTATGGTATAGAAACATATTATTACTGTTGATTTGAGATTCCTGCATAATATTTGACATATTGTCTTGGTGTGCCATATTTACATAATTAAACACTTCCTTTGGTGTCTCTTCTGAGGCTCTGGCCGTAACACTGCGCGCACGGCTTCATCAAATACCTAGAAAAGCATAAAACTTATTGTAATAATCACAGAATGACGTAAATATTAATAAAATATTATTTTATGTTATATGTAATAATAGTCAAGAGATGATATCAGTTGAATTAAGTTTATAAAATTAGTAAGAAAAAATTATCTAAAACATGTTTTTTTAACTATTAGATATTTCAACATGTACCCAAATAATCAATCATTATAAAAATCCCATAAAAATGAATGATGATTCACTGTGAATGAAAGAACTTAATTTCCATACAATTTCGATCGAATTCATAAATAACTTAGCAAAATGGATATTTTCTAAATACCTGCTTAAGACCACGCTGTGTCAAAGCCGAACACTCCATATACTTTACAGCTCTTATCTTATTTGCCAATTTTTGTCCTTGTTCCCTCTTCAATGGTGACATTCCTTGTTCTGACAAAAGACTAAGTGTCTCACGATCATCTC
Organism: Danaus eresimus; assembly: GCA_018231745.1. NCBI lineage: Eukaryota > Metazoa > Arthropoda > Insecta > Lepidoptera > Nymphalidae > Danaus > Danaus eresimus. Next base: position 6,741 of record DVQP01002802.1, read on the forward strand.
TTAAATCAATTTTTGTACCTGAAATAATTATAAGATAATAAATTTATGTGAAAACGGTACTCTCAATCCAAATTAAATAGGTTTGCAGTTTAGGTTTAAAATTTCTCCTAACATAAGTCGGGTTCATGCCAATTCTCAATAAGTAATAGCTGTCATAAATTAGTTTTTAAACTGAAGACAGATTTATATTAGATATAATTATGTCTTGTAATAATATAAATAATAGAAGTTGATATTCTTATTTAGATCGTCTTCTTTATAATATTGTAGGAATACACATCAAAAAATACTTACCAACCAGGATAATAGGTGCATCAGGACAATGATGTTTTATTTCTGGATACCACTTTGAAGTTACGTTTTCATAAGATGAAGGACTAAAAGTGAATGTTATATTATTATTGTTATTATTATAAAATCATATGGACATAATTCATGAAATTTATGAAGCTCATTCAGCTGCATGCTATAGTATAAGGAAAACATATTTATAAAGAAACATTACCTAGTAACACTAAAACATATAAGGAAGACATCAGTTTGTGGGTAACTTAAAGGTCTTAGTCTATCATAATCTTCTTGGCCAGCTGTATCCCATAGTCCTAGTGATACAGCAACTCCATCCACAACCATTGGTGCTGAATAATTATCAAATCTAGAAAAATAATAATATACAGCTATTTAAAAAACTTAGCATCCAACTAGGATTTTACACAATTATTACATAAAAGTAAACTTATCATTATACTCCATGATAAATAAGGCTAAAAACATCTTTGTGTATATATTATTTCCTGAAGTTCTTATAAGGATTTTTTAAAGCAAGGAAAATATACATCATGATAAAAAATCATATATCTGACAAATCTTATGATTCTGTACTCACACTGTAGGCACATATTCGCCAGGAAAACTATCAGTAGTGTAAGATATCAACATGCATGTTTTTCCAACTGTGCCATCGCCCACTACAACACATTTAATCGGCCTTCCTGACGACATCTAAAAGAAGTGTTCGTATTGATAAATAAAGTCAAGCCTATGACTCACGAAAAACCCAGAGTGGGTTATTAAAATCGAACTTTTTGCTTTACCTTTGATAGCGGATAATATATTTATTTATTTGTAAATAAAACACTTATATATTATTTTCAGTAAAAGCACAATTTCTTCTAAAGCGTTTTTCTATTTATACCAAAGTCCAAATCTAAAACTGAAAAAAAAACGCATTGAAAGATGAATATTTTGTTGCCATATATCAATCTCTTAATATTTTGTTTTTTTTTTCGATGGTGCTACGATTAATAAAAAGTTGATATGCGACTTAGAAAACATAGAGAAATATGAATAAAGAGAAAAATGAATTAAAAATGAATTAAAAAAACATTTATCATATCTTTCTAACATTTGTTATCTAGTACATCTTAGATGAACACAGAGTATATAATATATGCTGCTAGTTACCTAGCTACATATTGTACTCATATCTGAATAATATATCACTACTCACTTTAACTTTTAAACTCTTGCTTTGTTGTTTCTTGGTAGTTTGTAAATAGTTTATCTTGAGTTTTGATATTTGTTACTAATTTCTTTTGCTATTTCCTGTATCAATATTGGCCAGTACTTTCTTTAAATGCTATTTACAAGCATTATTATTTAAGAATTATTAGTTTATAAAGTTATTTAAACTTCAAAAGTAAGTACAAATGGGGTATTATTTATGACTCATTACTGTATTGTTTTGCTTATTCAATTATTTGGATAATTTGCTAGATGAGTGAATCATGTGTGGAGACTCCTGAAGCCCCGGCTTGGCTGTCTAAATTGGAAAGTCAAAGGGAAAAACTGAGTAAGGCTCGTCTTGGTCATGATAGCGGCGCCGGTGCATCCTGCAACTCGTGTGGTAAAATGTTTCTAACATTTATTTTAAAAAATATTACTTATTTTTTTATATTACCACTATGAATAGAGAACTGCCATTGTTTACTTTGTTTTTTATTTACTGCAACTACAGTCAATAACTCGTATATTACCATGGGTTATCAATGAGTTCGTATTGATATAAAATAAGAATAAAATTAAATAGTATATGACTGGTAGATTATAATAAGTATACTGCTCTTTAAAACAAAATGTAATTATAAATAATGCATTCTTATTTATTTGATATTCAAGGTTCTGGATGCCCGGGTCTTGATTTGCATTTCTGGCGTAAGGTCTGTCGTGCGTGCCACTGTAGTAAAGACGTACATGACGTACAAGATGATGACCTATCAGGATGGGCCCAGTTTGAACTACTTGGAACAGCTAAACCAAAAAAAGCAACATGTAATAACTTAATGCACAGTTTTATGCTTATAAGAATTATAATAGTTATATTTTCTAATGATGAGAAATTGTTTACAGTGCCACTTATTAAAATTCGAGGGGTGACAGACAAACCAGTAAAACTTGACTGGGTGCCTCCAAATGCTTCTACAGAATTGGTAAGATTTTATTTTATACACATACATAGAAGAGATTTGTTAAATGTGCTAATATAAGTCTGATAAGATAATGCTATATGCTATCATTGATCCTTAAGTTGATAGTCTAAAAATAATAATGTAATATCAGAAATTTGTTATCATATATGTATATTGATTAGTAACAAGAATGATAAAGAAGCAAATTCCAGTTATATGTTTTATATGCACTATACTGCTGATATATATACCAATGTATACTTTAATTATGACTACATACTATGTATAATAAATAACATATCACTAACTGTTTATATTGATTTCATTATAGGTATCAGAATATATGTCATGTTTGGGTGAATTGGCTCCGGTATCGGGCTCGGAAGCAGCTAAAAAGCGTCGAGCTCAGCTCAGAACACAATTGCCACCACATGATGTTGCCACTGCTGCAAGAACACATGCCTCTGAGCAGGAAAAGACAGAGCACACTGTATGTATATTTCATATATTTTTGGATCCTTAAAGTAGATATAAATTATAACAATTTACCATTAACTCCAAAATGTTAACTTTAATTTCTGATCCATAGCAAAGTCCATACAATCTTATATCATTATATAGTATATAATTATAAATATTTCTAACACAAATTGACATATAATATATTTATACTATGTATAAGGAAACATTGTCTTACCACATTACATAATCATATGTACTAATAATTTTCTTTGTTTACCAGGAATACATCATGCGTATTAAAGAAAATGTGGTTGGTATGGGTAATGTTGTCAGAGTGGCACCATTACAAAATGGGGAGGTTGTGTCTATAGAGAATGCAAAAACTCACACAACTACCAAGTCATATGCATTGCCATTAAAAATATCAAACATATCAAGAGGTGTCAAATATAATATAGTACCTAAAAATGCTTCAGATAAAAAGCTTGTGTTGGACACACAAGGTAATATAGTAAGCAGTGCTGCAAATTTACCAGATTATAAATCAAGTCCAGTATTAAGCAAAGATGTAAAAGGCAGGCTTAATGCTATGCACATTGAATCAGACAGAATCAAAAGTGCTGTAGAACATGGACCAGTTTATGATAAGCTATTTAAAAATTTGAATGATTTGAATATGCAAGTTGCCAATGATGTATACCTTCAACCGATAAAACTCTTTAGAGATGAATATAACAGAAACCCACAATTTAAAGATGAAGTTAATGAGTTTGCTAGTAAATCCCTGGGTGCACAAATAATACCAGATGTATGGTCTGCAAATAATAATAATTTAATGGGCACAGCTAAATTGTTTGATAGCAGAATTCAGAAAGGCACTATTTTTGCACCTAATGGAGAAATATGGAGTTGGAAACATGAACCAACAAGCCCAGAACATAGCGGTACTATTTGTTCAACAATAATAAATCCTCAATATTCTACAAGTATGAAACCAATCAATCAGGTGGAACCGCAACAGACAGCACCTTTAAGAGAATATTTAAGGACCCATTCAGAGGAAGACTATCCTCCACCATTACCCAATTATAGTACATATCCAGGAGCTCTGCCTGCAAGTCCTCAGGACAATAAGTTGAATAACTCCTCTACAAATCAGTTTGACACTGCAGCAAATCCTGTCCAGATTGGTAATTATGCAGAACAGATAGACCCAATTCTTACGCAGTTTGCCGATATGTCGCTGAATCCAGCTGAAGTAGAGTTTAACAGAAAGTTATACAATGAAGGAGTACCATGTCAGAGATGTGAAAAACCTATGTTTGCTGGCGAAGTTGCTGTAAAAGCTGAGAGGGCAGGTCAGGAGGCAATATGGCATCCACAATGTTTTACTTGTTGTAAGTGCGGTGAACTTCTAGCTGATCTCGTGTATTTCTACTACAAGGGAGAAATTTACTGTGCCAGAGACTTGGCCAATGTATTGGAGATTCCGCGTTGCGCTGGTTGTGATGAATTAATATTCACACGTCCATATACTGCAGCTGAGGGCAGAGCGTTCCATGTTGAGCACTTTTGTTGCTATCATTGTGACGCTCCTCTTGGTGGAAAGAAATATGTGCCAGATGATAAAACGGGTCTGCCAATTTGTCTAACATGTTATGACCAGTATTATGCGGAGCGTTGTAAGGCCTGTGGTGGAATTATAGGACCTGAACAGCAAGGAGTTTCTTGGAGCAAGACACATTGGCATGCGGAATGCTTTATTTGTTCTGGTCGAATGTGTGGTAAAAGCTTACTAAGTGGCAGATTTGTTGTTAAGCAAGACATGCCCTTTTGCAGTGTGCCGTGTGTACAAAGTAGGATCAAGTGAACATATTTTTTTCTGAATATAAATTTATATAATCAGATACACTTCTAGGCAATGATAAAAAGTTATTCTATTTTCATAAAAGTATACCTAGTTTTAAGAATATTGTGATGAAATATATTTTAATATTTAGTCTTTATAAGTGATTTGTTTATTAAATAAGAGCAAAAATCATGACATTTTGTGTTGAAAAGATAGTGTATGATTAATGTACTTTGTTTTAAGTAAAAATGTTGACATTGGCAAAATATTCCACATATTATGTGATAGAAGCCATAGCATAAATAATATATA
>DVQP01002803.1:0-11831 GCA_018231745.1 Danaus eresimus
ATTTACTGTAGTTCGAGCTTCTACAGTAACATATGTATAATAAAACATCACTACCGTTTCACCTTTTCAATAAAGAAAAAAACGCAAAAATATGGATGGATAAATTGAAATGTCAGAATAGACTAACATTCGTTTGAAAACCAACATTCTCCTATACAAAGTGAAAGCAACAAGATTTTCTCAATAAAATTTTTGCAAGATATAACTTGTTGTAAATTTTAAACAAATGATATGCATGCAACCGTATAAAAATACAAACGTTAAAAAACATTTTAAATATGAAATGCTTGAGATCTGTTATTTCATAAAAAAAGCTTTTGAATCTATCCGATAAATGAAAGTTTGAAAAAATTAGGTATGAATTTTAGAAAAAGGAATAAATTTATTAGTCATATCAGGTTACTTGTTTCCACAACCAGTTATCGAAATACGTCAAACGAACGCCTCGACCGTGTTTGAATTTTCAAAAGAGTGCACGCAAACCTGTCCTTTACAAAAAGAAAGGTAAAATAGAAAAACAAAGAAAGTAAAATGATAACGTTTGCGACTCAGTTTTAAAAAGGACGTAGGACGTATATGAATGTATTTTTTGGTTCGTAAGATCAATACAGTTGTGGTTCTCTTATGATAAAATATTTTGCTGTGTCCATTATTGTTTCGTTTGCATTTTTTTGAACCAGGTTTCCTGTAAAAACAAAATCAAAGTTTCTTCAGCTGTACCACAATATTATACACTATTGTAGCTCATTTTGGTCTGATTTTTTAATAATTACACATATTCATTTTTTAAAAAATCATCATATTTATTTTTCCTTATGAAATTTTAATTAATTCTAGCTTTCGAATAATCTGATTATAGATCACTATAAGAATTTTGAACTGGAAGGTGGACTTATACAATATTGTATGTTAAATATATTAAATAGGTTCTGAACTAAAAAATAAGAATTTTGTACTTATTTAAAAAAAATATTTTCTAATTTAAATGGTACATAATGAATAGCAGACGATTTTAAATTTGTTTAGTATAGTACAGTTACATACTCTTATAGTTTAAAAGTATGTGCCAGTGAACGTTCTCTGTTTAAACAAGTTCATTGCGTCAATGCCAACGGTCAGGTGTTTTGAAGTTACGCCCTCTACTCTGCATAAAAAAACAAATCAGCACAGGTATACTGTATATAAATCTCAAACGAGATTGTTTTTTCCACACTGTAAAAAACACAAAACAAAAATGCCACAAAGGGTTTAGCAGGATGAATATAAGGAGATAGGTCAGCGAATGGAAGCCTGGTGTGAAACTTATGTTTTAATATTGACTTTTTTTAATACTGACTAAATACTATTCATCTTGTTCAATAGCTGATCAGTTTTGAGATCAGCGTCACGTAAACTGATCAGTTATTGAACAACGTGAATAGTATTAGATGTCACAAAATTATGTTTACTTTAACGTTATTTGACCCTAGTGAAAACATGAATAATGTAGGGCTTATAACCAAGCGTTTCCCGTTTCTCTACCAATAACCTATGTTATTACTATAATGTGCGAAGATTTATTAATGTAAAACAATTAAAATTTAGAATAAGCATACTGTTTGTTTTGCTTTTGTTTATATACGAGTCTTAAGGGCTGTACTGTCAAAAATTCAGACTTAAATTTCAATCTCAATTTAATTCAATGTGACTTATGTTTTGACATTTGACTTTATTGACCTTGACTATTTATTATTAGTTTGTAAATATGTTTTAAAAAAGTTAATGGGATTTTGATTTTATTTTTGTATTTAAAGTATTTCTGTTCTATGTGTATTGTATGTAGGATTGGTGAATTAAATGCTTTTACATTTTATGAAGGACATGAAAAGAGACTAAATGATCAACCTTTTATAAATATCTCGATGGAGACATTTTGTAGTTTAAGAAAGTTTCATACTTAATAATTACATTTGTTAAATCAAGACCGTTCCAATTTCGTTTAGATATAATTGGTGGTCTGGATACGGCGTAATTTCTTAAAGACTAGAACTGCTCGCAGTATTGTACGTTTACTTATTTATGTGGGAAAATTTAAAATTCTACACTAATTATAATATTACTGATGTGGGATGTGTTTAAAATATAAGTATCAATGTATGTTCTATGTCTGACATTCCATGTGTCAATCATTGTAATTAAAAATTATATCGATTTTACATAAAACACTGACCATAGAGATAAAGATATTGAAAAGGTTTTAATCATCTCTTTTTCAAATAAATTTGCAAAAGGTATAATAAAAATTGTCTTAGCCAATTTCAGTACAGTCCAAGTAATATCTAAGCAATTTATACAGAATCTAAGAAACGAATGAAAGTACGTATTTTATTGTTAGTTTCATTTGAATGAATATTCGAAAGTCTTACATTTCATTACGAATGAAAGCAATTACATATTTATTAGATTACGTTCTTGATGCTAATCATTTAATAAATTTGAACAGCTGAATCTGTGAGGCAGTCGAATTTTTTGGATATTTTACAAGAAGTTTGTTTGTTTTATTATTTCAACAAATCGTTAGAAAATGTTTGTAGAAAGTAAAAATTTGAAACTTAATTTTTGAGTCTCCTTAACTCGATGCTCTGCACGACAAGACGCATGTTATGCTCAGAAAGAAAAGGTTTTTTCTGCAATAACTTAAGCTTGGCATGTTATTTCAGAAAGCAAAATCAGATGAAAGGCCCAGTATAAGATCTAAAAGATTTGGATTTCTTTGAAGTTTGCAACACTTAAACAGTTATTCTAGAAATAATTAGAAATCTGTCGTTTAATTGCTACAGGAGTTTCAAACCTATAATACTGGTGAATAGCTTCAGATGCCTTTAGGGGAATTATAATCTGGTATATAAATGTAAGGATCAGGTGCAGTGTTTCTTAATAAAAAAAAGAGAAAGGTTTGGTTGGGTAAGTCGCGGGTAAATGAAATATCACCTGAAGTAAATCATTCAGAAGAAAGAACTATTTTTACCCTAACTTAAAGGCGGTAAGCTAATTATGAAAGCAAATAAGCCAACATAGACTCTTAAAATATAAATTGCTTATGAAGATATAGTTAGCGATTGTGCAAGAACCAGGCCAGAAAGAAAAAGTCGACTTCATAAACGGTATTATAAATAAAATGTTATATTTTTATTTTTAGAAAAAATTTTGGAGTTTATAATTTTTATTCAGAGTACTATCTACAATCTATATTATAGATATACTAGCAAAGACGGTCACACTTCATTATAAATAAAAAAAGTTCGACCTGACCCCACCCAAGGTCAGGGGTGGCGTCAAGTTTAAGTGAAAACTATGTGCAAGGAACTCAAACACCGAGTCTTTTTTTAACTATGTTACGATCATATCTATCATTCCCTATTAGTTATGTGTGACGTGCTTTATGTATTTTTGATGTGCATATAATTATATGCTATTATTATGTTGCGAGAGTTTTTTAATGATGAAAAAACCTATTCTGTTTCTGAAAAAGTTTAAAACAATAATCTCGTAATATCATTGACGAGTGGAGAGCATTTTTATGGTATTATCCCATTGATGCCGCATAAATGGCAACAGGGAATATTTTTTTGATACTGATTGTATCCTTCTATATATTATATTAAATTTAACATTTATTAATAAAAATATACACACGGAGTATTTTAAACTTAAGACGCATTACGCTTCTAGATACTTAAAGTTTTAGAATAAACTAAAAAATAATTGTATTTATTATTATTTAGGCGTTTTATGTGTTGGTAAATACATACGGATGATTAGACACTTTTAAATTATCGTTAATAAGAATAGTTATCTTACAATACAATATAAGCAATATTCACTATATAAGAATACTCTATTTTAGTAGACTCAGGATGTCATATTTTATTTCTAATATTTTTTGTTCGATAGAGAAAAAAATATTTTAAGAAAGTTTGTTCAAAGTAATTAACTTTTCTGTGTGAAAGAAAAAATTAAATTCGCGGTTTTATAAATAGATAATTTGTCGGGAAGCACTTTTTCTAAGGTGTTGATAGTTAATTTGATTTTTCTACAATAAAGATCATTTATTTACGTTACTGTTAACTTGTTTTATAGCAGTGACGTAAGTCACGTTTGTTGTGTATTACATTATAGTTTCTTCACTATTACCAAAAGTCTAGTCTAGTCTATTTCAATACATATATCAATGCACATATTATTAAAGTAGTTTTAAGTATGAAAATCTGCTAGCTCGTATTCCGTCTGCAATACAAGCTACGGCTATCTGTAACCAAGGCTACGATTGGAATACACATAAGCACGAAATGCGCCACTTACGTATTTTTTATGATGTTTCCTTACTCACTAAACCAAAAAAAAATAGCACATAAAATTACTTCATTGAATTTATTAAGTTTTATTTATTTTAACGACTAAAAATAACATATTCATTATAATAATTGTAAAGATTGGTTCATAAAAATACTTTATATAGAATGTTAATAAATATTTAATTGGTATTTCAAGTAAAATTTTTACTCGAATAGTTGAGGAATGTTAACAGATTAATGTTTTAAGAGTATTCGTTAAATCCACGTTAGTTCGCGCAATATAGTTTTCCTACATTTTAAATAAAAAAATGTTTTGTTCGCTTCTTTTTTGTATAAACTTTGACTGTATTAAATTCCACGTTCATGATTTCACGGAATTTTTACAAAAAGGGATACAAACTCTTCGTTTCAGCCATTAATGTTAGGATATGACAATTTAAAAAGTTGAATTATATGAACATAGTTGCTCCGTGCTTATTTGTTTGTTTTACGTTACTTGTTACGACTCTCAAACAGTTTAATAAATGCCTTTGCCACACTGAACTATTGTTTAACTTATTCTTGGTGAAGGCTATTGTGATTCTAGTAGATTTTTATAAGCGCAATCATTATGATAGTAACAATGTAGACTACACTTTATGTTAGTCGACATACCGTGTTTTTGATTAAGATGTGGTTATTATAATACGATTATCAAAGAGATTTATTTTGGGCATAACTAAAATATTTAAAATACAACACTGCTCAAAAGCTCGGAGAATTTTTTCTTAAAGACATTTTGGCAACGTTATAAAATGGTTATGTTACAAGATTTCACTTACCTTTTGAATAGTTGCATTAATAGACCGCTGTTAAATTTTCTGGTGTCAATTTACTAGCAAATTTGCAAATTCCTAAAACAAGAGCGTGAAAGCACTTGTGGTATGAAAGATGTAAGCTGCTAGGTATTTTATTTTTCTAACAAAACATTCTTATAAGTAAAATCTAATAACGATGCAATTTAAATTAAACTGTTCAATACTGATGTTTGATTGAAAAAAAAAACACAAATATAAATTAATATCTAAATAATGTAAATTTAAAAATAAGGTTCTTTTTCTTAATTTAATTAAATAACGTTTAAAACTGTTTCACTTTAACTTATAATTGATATACATTGATCAGCACAAAGAAATAAACATGAGTTATAACAACCCATTCGGACTCCCTTTTCGAACGGCTCGGCTTTAAGTTTTTCCCCAAACAACGGATGGAACCAGGTGAACCCTGGTTATTGAGGATTGCCAACGTATCCTTGTGGTCACAAGGAACGCCCAGCCGCGGTTACCCAATAGAATTTCTTATAGCAGAGGGTGATATGTCGCTCCGCCTTTGTGGGTATCTACCCCCTCATAAAGCCGCCCCTAAGACCGTCGGTAGATCTTGACACTTACAGTGAACGGTTATGAGTCAGTGGCGGAACGGTGATGGAATCAGGAGGAACTGATGTAAGTATATAAATATATTTGATATTCATAGGTTTCACTGTACCAAAACACTTCGAACGTCACTACTGTTCTAATATTGATTTCATAAACCTGATTTTTTTAAACAAGTTTTGTCATAACATAATATTTTTTAAATAAAACACATGAATTTAAGTCATGATATTCAGGATGAAAATAATTTAATTTAAATTTCGACGTTTGTGCAACGGACGTCATGCGTGAAAATTAATTTTATACACAGACAATAGACGCACTCAAAAACAATATCCGTAAACGATTCCGTAGTGAGTGTTTTATAAATATGTTCTGGAATAATTATACACGGTAAATGTAATATGGAAAGGTTTAAATGTGTTATAGAGCAAGTGCTGGTCGTGATTTAATTTGTAACTAAAATGACACACACCAAAATTCGAACTTTAAAATCTCTGTTTGAACAGACGATCAACGTATTTCAATATAAAAAAGAATATTAAATATTCGGTTTAGTTAAAAAAAATATTCAATGACAAATTCTAATAAAAAATATATTTATGGTACAACTGAATAAACAAACATCGTTGTAGTGTGAATATTGTTGTCGTTATAAATTCATAACGTACTTTGCATCAAATGAAAACTGTAACAATGGACTAAAAACAATGTAGCCCTTGAATATTCTCTGCATATTGTTAATGCAGGCACATATACAATATTTATTAATTTTTTTCATTTTAAAACAATATAATTGTCCTTATTTCTATCAAATTTATCGAGAATAATACTAATCCATATTTTGTTTTGTGTTTAAATAATGTTAATGCTTTATTTTCCAACAAACGTAATAAGTTTATTAAGAACGATTACTTTTTATAACGTGTTTGTATGCTATATTAACATCTTTGCTAACAAGTGTAAAGGAAATCAAGTGTAATAAAACAAAACTAAATTCAATACATCGCCATATAGCAGTTTCATTGTAATATTTTAAATCTGAAAGTGCTTAAATTTATTTGCTTTGCATAGCAAAGGTCTATAATAGTAGAGCGAAGTTCCTATTCCTTTTAAATAAAAAAATTACAGCACAAAGGGATCTTCTATTAACACAGACAAGTCGTATCACAGTATTTCTTTCTGGTCCGATAAATATAAATTTCGGCAAACGTTAAATAAGCAGTTGCATTTCTGTATATACATATATGTATATATCAAATTTGAGTGATCCATAATTCCGAGATACTGTCGTATTTAAGGTGGTAGTTATCACCGGATATAATATTTGTCATTCATAAATAATTAGTGGCTTGAGGTCCCCGTCCTTTTGCCATACGGCGTAATTGCGTCTTACCGTCACGCCACAAATATGTAAACATGTTGCCGTTTAACTATTGCTAAGGGTCGACACATTACGACACGCGTCGGTCATTACGGTTTGACTTTTGGAGCACACGGCAAGTTTGGGCCGAAGGTTGTCCACAATATGGCCTAATTGACGCTATCGTGTCCAATCGGAAATGATTCAAACCATTGATTTAAACCGATGTTTTTTTTTTACATCTTATATACATTTAAAAATTATATTTAACCGCTAAACTATTACTACCACTCGGATGTTTTAAAATTGTATCACAAATTTCTCGTTATAAAAAAATCCACTCAGTACTGTACACACACATATATAGAGCACTCAAAACTCGATGAGAGATGTATTTATAATCATAATAAAAGAAAGCCGTCACATAACTCCGTTACGATGATAATAATATCGCGGTAATGGCTTTCTGTAAGTCAACTCCTACCTCGACCCCCGTGAGAGCGGCAGCACGTGTCTCAACCACTGACAATAAGGTGGCATCCAAACCTTACACCATTGTTACAGGGGGTCGAGTCAACGAATTATACCCGTAAAGCTATCAACCAAGAAAATTACTGACATCAAAACGTATGCATTAAGTGTACTTAAGTCTCCATAACTAATCATCAATGTAAACGGCTGATTGAGCGATATCAACTCTATTGTATTAATATCTTCCTATACAATATTTGTACAACATTAATTTTGATAAATAAAAATCTTATAATTTATAAATATTTGTACCTTGTAATTCGTTAATAAGCATGCCCGAAGCCAAAATAGAAACAAATAAATAATTATTTTGATGTGCAGTTATATAGAGCAATAATTGTAATACATTTTACGTAGATAATTATAAGAATAATAAGATAAAATATCAGTATTTCAAAAAAATATATAAAATAACAAAGGAATAGCTCGACAAACATCCACCCACCGGCGTTATTATACCGTCTGTGTATTAAAAACAAAACGAAATTATTGTATCATAATATAATGGTCTCATATGCATCAAAATGTAATTTGCGAGAGAAAAGTTATAACAATTCACATACAGGATCCTATCCCTTTTGCATTATCAATCGATTATTAATACCACAAAGCCGATGATGCGACAAAATTCTTTCACACTTGCAAATTCGCTTGCCTTTGACGAAATATTGATTGAGGCATTGTATGAAAAATATTTTATATGCACATATTTAAAATGCCGTCATGTTGTCATTCAGCTATGACGACTGTAACATTTTAATGATTTAACGTCCGTTGATAAAAGCGACATTTATCTCTATTAAAATTTGAATATTTCATAGCAATGGAAACGCCAACAAAGCAATGTTATAGAGTAAAAATATTTTAAATACTTTTCAATACAGAGTCTGTGTGATATGGACTGCAAGCCGGAAGTCGTTTGTCGTGTCTGCGGAGACAAGGCTTCTGGAAAGCACTACGGCGTTCCGTCCTGTGATGGTTGCAGAGGATTCTTTAAACGAAGTATCCGAAGGTAGTTTCAAAACATTCTCTACTCATAAACCGTATGTACCGCTTGTATTATGTGTGAAAAAAATTTATGTATGTGTATTTTAATTTTTAAATTTCTAATTCAATATTGTCGTTTAGATCGTTTTCTGTTTTCTGAATGTCTATTTAGTTGACCGCTATTTCATAGTCAGTTATTTCGACTCAATATTTAATGATTCTGTCGACTTTTTGGTCCCGCTAATCAAATAATAAATTTTTATATAAATAATTGATCAAATTAGAATGTTATAAAGCCACATATTATGCAGAACAGTGAATTTAAACTCTGGAAAATGCCAAAATGTATTGTGTTATGAAAATAAAAACATTAAGTATTTTTGTAACAATATTTTAAAAGCGCGCTCGAATGTTCTCTGTCCAGTTCTGTTTTTGGTAAATGTAAACTTGTTAATATTTGATAGTGGATCTGGAATCCGACGACATAAACAGAACAAAAGTGTTAAAAACGTTTACTTAAGAATTATTCTGCGTCTCCTCACATTAATTGGGAATCCGATTATTAAATGAATGACTAAGAGTATGGTGATCAATTAGCCATTACTAAGACGAGAGGGTAGTATTAAAACCATAGCTTCTAGTAATCGAAGCAATCGTCCTTAGGTTAGGGGTTAGTTGTTTTTAAGAATCGATAGTTGTTTCATGTATCGCTGGACTAAAATATTGAATGCTCAGATCAATAATTATCAATTTCATTTTATACATACATATACATATATTTTGCCTTTGTTCTGTTCTTTATAATTGAATATTTTAAAGCGCTGTTTTTTTGTGTAATTCCAAGAAACTTTCTTTATGATTAAAAAATTCGTACAATAAATTGAATTTTTTAAAATCATGGATGATTAAACTGGTTGTTGTAGTAAATAATAAGTTATATACAAAAAAAAAGGAAATTTAAAGACCTATATGGTGAGCTTCTATTTTGTTAGCCCCAAAGCTATGCCCGGAGGACCAAATGGGTATTTTGAGACCGAAATACTAGCACAAATTTGCATCATCACACCACAAAATCAATTTCCTATACTATACCATAACGGGCGAAGATTAAAAAATGAAAAATCGATATTCCACCATACGTCATACGAGGACGCAAACTGGGAATAGCATATTCTATACTCTTATCACAAGTCGTACCTTTAGGCTATGTACGAAATGTTTCTAGTATTTCCAGTGCAAAGGCGTGTTGATATTATCATTTACGAAGACGTATGAACGAAAAAATAAAACTCTCAATATAAAAAGCTACGCAATCATGGCGTAAACGTACTATACCATGAAGAGACAATTTTACTTCAAGCTTACCAAAGAAACATCAAGCAAGTAGGAATTTTCATTATTCAGTTTTTGTCAGACTTAACAAAAAACACACTTGATTTTGTTTTATTCACTGTTCTGTTGTAGATCATTAGTATGATTTATTCCATTTTATAAATCAATGGAGAATGAAATCAAAACACACTAATCTTTCAGTCGAATCTTACAAACGTACCAAAACATCAGAAATGTAAAGTTTACAATATTAAAAGAATAAATAGAAGTAGTTGAATAACTTTGTCCTTAGACCAGTTCACAAAGTTTTTTCTTGAGCTTGTGTACACGTGAAGTCTCTTACTAAAAGATTCCGGTTACGAATAAAGTGAAACGACATTAAAAAGGTCCTTTGCAAGAACACTTATAGGCACCTCGCATTATGATGCTTAAGAAATACAACCTGTATATTGAGTGTCACTAAAAGGTTTTCAAAAATCAACACAGCAGAACTAGTAAGTCTTTATATTAAGTACTTCTAAGTTAGCTAGTAGTTTATGAATCCTATTACTCATAAAACTCGCTGCCATCCCATTTATTAAGGCATTTAAACGATTTTGAGGTAGAATGTGATATTAAAGGTGCATAATATTTTCTTGTAAATTGAATGCTAGCAATATTATTTTCGATATTGTCAGCTTTATCTATCATTGTATTTTTTATCCTGATATTTTGATAATTGTTTTGTCGCTTGTGCATAAATGCTTCTTTTCAAAAATGTATATATATATATTTATTTTAATTATCACTTGCTTTTACCTTCCAGATTAACGGACTTTATTACGTTTCTAATAAATTCAACTGCTTTGTGCATTAACACAATATTACTGATGTTTATTTCTATAATAAGCTTTCTTTTTAAGTATAATAAATATTTATATCATCACATGTTTGACAGGTTTTATTCTTATGATAGTTTTATTTCAGTTACTTTTCATTTATTCCGCTATACTTTCTTCGATAGCTTTGATACCTAGACCTCCCCGTCTCCTGTTGACGTAATTTGATTACAGAACAAAATACAAGGCAGGCTTCCATAATCAAAAGTCTATTTAAAAACCTAAAGGAAGAAATCCTTTCTATTTTATTTCACGAATATAAATTTTAGTTATTTTTAAAGCTGTTATTTATATATTTTTTAAAACTACCTATCTTTGCTGAAGGCAATATACTATTCCAATAATATTATTTACATAAAAAAAATATTTCCACCAATTTTAAGCTAAGCTCTGTTGTATGTTAAATTAAAATAAAAATAATAACGAAATTTGTAAAGCATTTGAATTTATTCTAGTACAGAGTTATAACCAACTAGCTTTTGCCCGCGAATTTGTTTGCGTCAATTTTAGAATTAGGAATGTGTAACTAAACGCCCGAACTCTATTCCGCCCCAGCGGCCGTAAAAATGCAGTTTTTGGATTTTCTTAAGTTATTTGTTTTTTCTTGCTCGGTCGAACGGTATGAAAAGTACCCCACAACCGTCTCCTAGTGTTAAGCTACTTCCCCACCAATTTTCTGTCAAATTCATAAAGCCGTTCTTTCTTGAGTTATATAAATAGCGTAACTAACACGACTTTCTTTTATATATAAGATAATAAAATTTACTAAACAATATTATGGGTAGTTATTTCTTTTTAGGAACCTAGATTACATTTGCAAAGAAAACGGTTCGTGCATAGTGGATGTGAGCAGACGGAATCAGTGCCAGGCCTGCCGGTTCTCGAAATGTTTACGAGTTAATATGAAGAAAGATGGTAGGTAACACACTTAATGTCACAAGTAACTTGATAATATAATCATTTCAAAAAATGCTATGATAAATAAATT
>DVQP01002804.1:0-11830 GCA_018231745.1 Danaus eresimus
TATAAATGTTGGATAATCAACGTTGTTCAAAGGTTAAAAAAGAAAACAAAAAAAATTATGCGGAAACAAAACAAAATATAAAAAGACTCTTCAGTGCAATTTTACTTTTACATTAGTATGAGAGTTAAATATTAACTATTAAATACTTATATTTATTAATGTAATATTTTTTTTCAAAAATATTAACAATTTGTAGTACTTAATACTTACTGCAACGGTATATATTTATATTTTGAAGCCGGCGGAGTGTAAGGGGTAGCTGTGTCATATCTGACGGCTGCGTCCACATCTACAGCCCACAAGGCCAGGGCCACTGCACCACAAACAAAAAGCCCGTGCAAAGACATCGTAAGCAGACCCCGCGCCATACTACAAAACTATTTTCACTTTCAGCTCGTCTTTCATGTGCACTGCTGAATGGTGTAGCCCACACTGACTTATTGAAAATGTTTGGTGACAGTTAACTCTTCGAAGGGAGATACTAGCTTATGAATTCTGTAAACACATTGTGAACGTGTTGCTCTCAAGTGGTCATTTAATTTGCTGTATCTACGCGAGCTATTTGAGTACAGACCAAAAAAAAGCTTGTATAAAATATACAGGATTTTTATATTATTCCTATCATTAAATAACAATAAGGGTGTTATTTTTTTTAAATTAAACATTAACGTCTCACAATTTTCAATATATACCTATATTTGTAGAATTTAAATTTTGTTTAAGTTTTATTTCGATATATATATCAAGTCTGTAAACGGCGACGGTCATAATTTTTCAGTGAAATAGTTTCACTCATGAACACAATCCCAGACATGAGTTACCGTATTTCCTCTAATTGTAATAAATCATATGATAACCTAAAATATTTATAATATTTACGTGCTAAATGTGCCTCGTTATAATACCATTTTTTGGCCTACATTTCTATTTCCAACTACATTTATTTGTTTCAAATGCTATACAAATCATTAATATTTAACGAAGTCTTTCTAACACGATGTTAAATTAACTAAAGGGTTAAGGTTTTAACATAATTCCTATGTAATGTTATGTAAAGTTAATATAAAAATGGAACATGCTTTTCAAAAATATATAAAGCTGTTTAATTAATTTCAATGGCTTATATCGACTTTCTATTAATGAATTTATCCTTACATAATGAAACACTACTTATTTTTATTTCATACCTATTCTTATGAATAAAATCATATCAAATACAAGAATAGCAATAGAGAATCCTTAAAAAAATTGATTTCCTCCGTCAGGTAGTATTTTATATATTTTTTGTCAACTTAACATTCACACAAACTTTTTAACTATCAAAGTAATGAAGTAAATAGAAACTATATCGTTTCTCCGATATCATTGAAATTTTAATTTTGAAAACTTTCAATTTGCTTAACCACAATTAAGCATGTAGTACGAAGATAATGAAACTTCACATATCAAACCACAAAGCGTATGTTTTGAAAATAATAAGAAAAGTAATAAGGTATAATAGTTCAAAATTTAATTTAATTATATTGTTACTTTATATCATTAAAATATTTGTAATAAAACATTTTCTCACAGCTGCTTGACTGAAACTTCTGAAATTAAACACGCGGTTCTACGCCATTCCATTTAATCAGTTCTTTTTTAAACTTTAATGTTAAACCTTTTTGTTCCTTTTTTACCGACCTCAAATTCACTTCGAAATCCTAAATTCGATCACATTCGACTGGCTGTGTTGTTAAATTGGTCCGAAATAGATTGTATTTGAAACATGAAGCAAGAAAATCTCTTCAACGTTTACTTGGATAATGGATTTGTACAAATATAATAATAACTTTATGAACTACAGTTATATTTCTTTAGAAACAACAGATTACGATAATTATTTTGATAATTTACGTCACTGAAGTTTAAAACTGAAGGTATGGTAAAACTCTGCTGTCATTTTAATATTACTTGCTAAATGAAGTGTGAGAATTTCGCCATTATTCATTTAAATAAAAATGATATTTTTCGGTTTACTACTAGCATTTTATCAATTTAAAAGCTACATACAACCGAAGTTTCGATTAATGCAATTGATGCAATGTAAGCGAAACGTCGAGAGTCTGTAATTTTTACAACAATAAAATTCGCGTAGTTATCCAAAAAGTATTAGTTTCATTAAAATTACTTGCTTTATCCATTTATTCAACTATTAATTAAAATTTATTTGCCTGTCAATGATTTTGTTAAGTTGTACCCTTTCTTTTATTCCGAATACTGATATAAGTAGTTTGAAATCTCACCGTTAATATGAACCAATTATTACGTTATTAACTCAGGCTGTTTTGTAAGATACAAAACTATAATTCAATTAAATCATTTATAATATTCAAGATCGAAAGAAAATCTATTTAACTTAATATGAATATTTCTTCGGGGAAATGAATCAGAAATTCTGTGCGTATCTCGTTCAGTAATTTGAATTCCCATTACATACATATTTGCAGAAACTGAGTATTTATATTTCAGTAATATATTAAAAGCTTTTTAAGCATAATTAAATATATTAAATCATTATAAGCAGACGAGATGTTTTAAAAATTTTATTCATTTAATAATAAATGTATGAAAATTATTAATATTTTCGAGCATTCATTAGTTCTAGATAGAATAAAAAATATCTTAAGGGTTATTTATAACAGAGCATTAAATACTAAGCAATAATCATTATAAATCAAGAAACAATCTATATTGTACAACTCATTTTATAACTTCAGAAAGAATTTAAATTTTAGGGAATATTTTAACCGTAAATAAATAATGATTGAAGCATTTTTTTTATTTTAAATTCTTTATTTAACTTTAAACACACAACGTTGCGATAATGAACAGATATTTAAAAAGTAAATTATAATAATAAAATAAAAGCTAGTTGAGCAATTAAATATGTCCAGTTCGCAACGATTAGTTAACAGCTAATCATACTATTATGTACAATATATTAAAGGTTATTTAAAAAATATATACGTAATTTAATCAGTTTTGGTTTTAGAATCCATGTATTTTTCTGCTGCTGCCGCCAGCGCCCTTGTCACTCTGTGGGTTATGTTATGTAAATTGTCGTTCGAGAGATATTCGTCTACCGATCTCTTGGTGAAGAACGTCGCGGTGGTAGTATTCGGCCTCCAGCTGTTTGGATAAACAATTTTATGACGCAAAACAGCTTTGATAATTAAAGCACCCACGTACACTATGAAATATACACTGAAATACAAAGGCAGGTAGTACAGCTTCTTCCCTAAGTAATAATAACTGAATCTATTCACACGTGGTGTTTCAGTGGTAGTTGTGGTGTGGTCGTCGTGGTGGAAATGGAAGTCGTGGACGTGGTCATCGACGTCATGGTGAAATTTAAAATCTGTGGGAAAGTCATGCGGAAAGCCATGGTCATCTGAAGGTGGGCCATAACTGTCTGGTTTAGTGTCAGTGTCTGGTGGAGGAGGCACCATTCCCATTCCTTCATCATGCACGTTTGGGTCTCCATGAGGCTTATTGAATATCAATTCCGGATAATCAGATTCATGGGTAGGCTTTGAATCATGTGGTTCAAAACTTGGCTGGGAACCGTAACTTGGAGGCATGTAATCACTTACTGGTTCAGGTTTTTTGTAATGGTACCCTTTAAAGTCCGGTGTATCATCGACTGGTGGCATATCAACAGGCGTCGATGCAGGCTTATTATAATTGTAACCACTGAATTGTTTCTTTGGAGGTGGAATAGTTGGTATAAAATGTGGTTTTGGAGGTGCAGGTGCGGGTGGACTATACTCGTATCCCATATTGATCATAGGGCTATCGCTATCTGTTGGGGGTTTATAACGATATCCAATATCCATTTGGGAAGAAGTATCAGGAGAGCCGCTATCCGAATCCAAATTCGGTGAGACGTCTATACTCTGCTCGATAGCAGTAGGTGGTGATTGTTGTGGTTGTGGAGCTGGAGCTGGAGCGAAGTCTGGAGTGGAAGGTGCATAGGGTGGGAATGATTCATAGCTAACTGGTGGTGGAAAATTATCACCGTAAACTTTGGGTGGTGGAGGAGGTGGTGGAACTAAGTTAGAGGTTGCCCTTGTCGGAACTGCAACGGGACTTGATTGTTTTGACACTTTGGTGCCATATTCATTGTGTGGTAAATAAGGCTGCGCAGGATTGTAGCGGTCAATTTGCTGTCCAGTATATCCAGTGTCCTGAACTTCACCTCTTACAGGATTCTTTAAGTCTGTTATCTGGTCTAAACTTGTGTATGTATTAGGTTTCTTTTTGTTACTTCCTTTGCTGTTCTTTGATTTCATTTGAAAAGGTTTCAGATTAATATATGGAAATTTAATATTTTGTTCAGTTCGGATGGCTCTAGATTCATTTTCTGCTCCGTTTCCAGAATTTGTTCCAAACCTATAGACAAAATTAAATACATTAATGATATTATCCAAAATTTTATAGATTTTTATTTTTTTAAACAATTGGTTTTTAAGTAATATTATAATTAATGTAGATTTACCCTGGTAAAGCAAAGTTGTCATCAATATCTCCGTCTTCTTGATCTTTATCTTCACGACCATCCTCATCGTTTTTATATTTATCGTTATCGTTTATGGGCACATTTTCGCCAAGTTCTTCATCTTTATTATTTGTATCAAACGACAATTCTTCCCAATCATTAGACTGTTCTTTAGTTTTCTCACTATCAATTATGTGCCAAATGTTTTCAACACTGACCGGGGATTCAGTAGTCGGGGTTGTTGAAGTTGTTGATGAGATAGTTGTTGTTGATGGCAAAGTCCGAGGAGGGATATAGATCGGAATTTGTGGTTTGTTGTAGAAATCACGGTTGAATGTTGGTTTCGTATTTCTTAAAGTGTTCTCTTGCCTTTCGTTGTTTTCATTATCAACTTTAACCGGCAATCCATAGTTTACAACTCGACTCACTTCATCCTGTTCTTCGGGTACGTATATCGGACTCATAGATGAAGACTTTGGCACTATTTTTTCTTTCTCTAATAATTTCCTTATAGATTTCTGCATTTTGCCATCTGATTCGAATTCCGCAAATATAAGATCCGGAGTTAAAACCTTCGGAGGGACTGTGGTAGTTGTAGTTGTAGTTTCTGCTGTAGTCGTGTTGGTTCCAGTATCCATTCTTCTCATCCACTTGTGATAGTAAAAAGGGGCCGTCTTAGCCTCGTCGATTTGGAAATGATGCGTTGCTGGTGTCACCACGTAAACTCGGGGTTTAGGAAAATTTACAGATTCCACTCTACATTTTAAACACACGAGCAAAGTAAAAATTACAATGATTCGTGTCATTCTGAAACTATTTATGCATTTGTCTACCACGATCGGAACAGGTGTCTTACTCGGTTCCCGGCTCGTAAATGTTAGATAGAAGAAATGACTCCTATAGGCATTGGTTTTGAAATGTCAAATTGAACGAAAATTATGATAATTTATAACGGTTATATAGTATGTAGGACGCCTGAAGCACGAATAAGATGAACGGAGTTTGGTTACAATTTACACTATTAGCGGAATAATCAATGTCACTTGAACTACTATAGAAAGTGTCACGAATATTATTATAATGTAATGAAATGTGGAATGTTTCACATTTTTTCCTAAAATCTAGGTAATCAGACTATTGACTGGTGTCCAAAGTTATATTTCTATGTTATAAATTTAGATTTTATGAACAAAAGACAGTAGATCATTATTTTTTTTGAAATCGCAGTGTTATAATTTAATATTATTTAATATGATCTCAGATCCATATTTATGTAATATATATCTGGATAATATAACGTTATTTTCAATTAAGCTTTTCATAAACACAGACCGCTTTCACGTTTACGGTTTCATTATATTTTGTGAGATTTAACAGGATTTTAACGTTTCGTTTAAGTCAGAACTTTACCGAAAATATTAAAAGAAAACTAATTATTTTTAAGATCACAATTAAGAGATTATCAAATTCATCAGTTTAACTTTTTTGAAAGTTTTATTTTATTTGTACCAAATATTACAAAATCTTGGACCGCTTGGAACAAGAGAGTCTGATTTTATATTTTATCTCCACAATCTTGTAGAAATATAGTTAATGTAGGGAACTAATTTAAATTTATTTAATTTGAAAAACCTTGTCTCTGATTACCGAAAACAGTTAAACACATCCTTGGCTTAATCTATTTTATCGTACAATCATTTTAAGACACGCATCAATTTAACTTCATATTGAAATGAAATTTCAATCGCTTATTACCTTACTATGATTGTGGTCTATTATTTGATACTTGTTTTGATCTCGTTATATGAAGAAGTAAATTAAAAACTATGTGGAAATATCCCGACGTACGCTTCGTTACCGAATGAACCAATTTACTATCCACTCAAATTTAAAGCTAAAAGGATAGTAATAATTTAACAAGACGAAGTTATTTTATAATTGTAATTTTTTTTTTTAATTTTTTTTCAAACAAACAAACAGAATTTCTTTCGAAAATGTTTCTCACTTAACAAAAATATGAAAATATATAAAACAGTTATTTATTTTGTAAAAACAGTCGTTGTTGTAAGACTTGAATATTCTTTTTATAAAGTTATTTTGAACATGAAATAGGAATGAAATAAAAAAGCTTGATTTACATTTTACATTCGAATAGGTAACGTAACGTTTTTAACTCTATAAAAAATTATATTTGTCGCGTTTTTTAATTAAAAAGACAAAACATATTTTATTGTCATTATTTAAAGAGATGTCATTAACATAGGTAATTTCAATACAAAATGTAGATATAAATAGTCTGTCAAAGTAGAGTTGATTCTAACAAGGTCAAGATTATCTCGACCAGGTTTGCTCAGAAAACTATTCTAACAATACTATAATGGATTGTATAAAGCAAATAGCTCCTGAAACTTTTAACGAGGCAATGAAAGAGATATTTTGGTGCTTTTATATTATAGCAATAAAATACCTTTAACAATAAACTCGTAAGATTAAGTACAAGTTAGTTTCCACTTCTTACTTTATACCTGACAAACAAATAAAAGATAATGGAACAATCAATCAGGAGAATCACATGAATCACATTCTTTATCCAAGAGCTACCCTTAATTAGGTAGGCGACTAACCGACTGTCATTTTTGTACCTTTATAGCGACTTTTACTAGTGATATATCACGTTACTTTTTATTATTTCTGTTTGAAAATTATAATAACTCAATATAAAACGATAAAAAAACCGCGAAACATAACATTTCTGATGAGAGGTTATCGAAAATTTTTTTGAAAACTTGAGCAAATACTGTTGAATAATGGCCAATCATAGAAGGCTCTCATCATAGCGACTTCATATTATATGAGATTTATACAGACATTGCAAACAAAATATAACATTAGTGATAGGAACGATATCAAGATTAATATTACTAAAAAACATATGATTTTTTGTATTTTAATAATTATATCTACAGCATCAACTATAATTGGATATAAACAAAAGTCATAAATAATGAGATCTAAGATAATCGAGAGTCATTTTAATAAAACTAATATATTTCGGTTTTACGACGCGATTTTTATTACTCTAAAAAGTCATAAGTAATCTTGTAATTATTTTAAATTAGAAAAAGAAACATTCATAAAAATTTCGTCTTCATTGCGAATCTCTATGGGATCGATGTTTGGGATTACTTTGTGTATAAGGTACTCAAAAGGTTGTATATATGATACTCACTGGCGATGTCTTACAGACGCTCGGGAATAACTCTCAAACAATTACGTCGAGGGTTTATCTTATACTTTTTGATATGTGACCTATAAAAATGTATGTAGCTGTTGGAATACATAATAATGTAGACGAATAATTCGTTTGAATGTGCTTTTCAATTTTTACTACAAATTTAAAAACACTCGTATTCTTTAAAATTTTGATGCCTTTTTTAATCCTTTTTTTAATAGTTTATTTAAGTTTTAAAACAACTCCGTATCGTAAAATATAAAATAACAATGAAGGATCCCAGTTCTAAACGTTTAATTACGAATAAATATGTCACAATCTAATTGTATGATTTCATTTCACTTAAAAAATGTGGAATCATCTATATATATCACAATGGCTCAGACAGATTCTTTTTTGTCGCCAGCAGCGAGTTTCTTTTTTTCATCATCGTTGAACCCGTGATTGTCGAATCCAGCCTCGCTACTGCCATCTGTGTTGAAGCTTACCGGCGTCGCTTCTGTTTTAAGGTTAAGTGTTGCGCCAATCGCCATGTTTTTTGTCATTTCGTTTCTAGTGTCGACATCTAGCGAGTTATGCTTTTCTGGTTCCTTATTAGCGCCGTCACGATTCTCTATGTCAAGAGTTTCAGCTTTCTTCTTGCAGATGTCGTCGTCACATTTTGACCTCTTCCTGATATAGAATCTATTGAAAAGGTAGTAGAAACAGCCGGTCACTAATGTACCAATAGCAAAGAGCTGGTACGTCGGTCTGGTACCAACGAACTTCATTAAATATCCTCCAATGAGACTGCCCGAACCCTTTCCTGAAAACAAAAATGTTGTACATTTAATTTAAAACGACGTGCAATAGACAAACCTTTAGAATATATCGGAATAGATAAAAATATAAATAAAAAAAATATAATCCTTACCATTAAATTAATATTCTTAAAGCAACTTTGAAAACATTTTAATTTATGATTTAACCTAATGAAGCTATCAGATTACAAACGTATTAAGAAGTTTTTAACGACTATATTTTGCACCAGCTGTAGTGAAACAATCGCCAGCTGCCGCTTTTAACTTGCCATGAATCTGTATACGGTATGCCCCTTACAAATACTCACCAACTCCATAGTAAAGTCCTCCTAATAGGCCTTGGACTGATGTGTCAGTGGTGGTTGAAGACAAACGCGCTGCGTACGTCACTGCCGCGGTGAATGAGAGTGAAGACGTCACAGACTCTAGGGCTTCGAAGATCAGGCACAGCCAGGGATTGTAGATCAGTGAGTAGCCTACAAATTCATAAAAAATAAAGATATTTCACAACCGACTTGTAAGTTAAAGATGGAATACTTGTTAATTAAAGACTATAATTTATTAAAGAGTAATTGATAAAAAATATAACGAATCTGTATATTATCTGTTTAAAACTATTATGGTTTCTTAAACTGCACGGTTATTATAATTGGTGTTTATTAATTTTCTCCTTAAAACATTCCACTGTACCATCCTTGGAAGTACCAGTATATTATTTTAAATTATATTATGATAAATCTTAATGTCATTCATTATATTTATCATAAGAAACTCGAGAGAAAATTTTTGAATGTATTAAAACTGTTATTTAAGCTTTAAATGAAAACAAGCCATAAATAACATTAGCTCTCTTAAACATTATGCATTCTCTGTACGAGAAAAGTACATAGAATTAATTAAACGCCGTCTAGTATAAGAATGTGGAAAATCAGGTATGAAATGAATGCGTCTTTAAAATCTTTAATGTACATTCGAGTATACAGGACTGCAGCCTTTAAATGAACTGCCAATGTTTCAATGACCTTTGGTTCTTGCGGTATTCATTGTGTAACTTGGCTCTATCGAGAAAAATCGTATTGTATTCAGATTAATTACAACAATCAATTATACATCGTATTTTTTATTGCAATATCTTTTCCTATATTATTATAGTTTGTATGTTTGATATCTGTTTCCTAACAATATTATAAAAATACTTAGGGAATAAGATATTAATTGAATTATTTTAGTTAGTTAACATACCGAGTAACCGTATAGCGTAGAAGACGAATCCGATGAAAAGTACATTTGCATGACCCAGTTTATTAATGATAGGTCCGGACAGAACCAACAGTGGCAGGCCTGCCACGCCGCCCACCGTGATCGTGACGCCCATGAGTGAGCGAGACGCGCCCAAGTCCTGCAGCAGCCAGAACAGGAAGCTCTCAATGTAACCCCAGGCAGTACCTAAAAAATGAGATGTTAAAGAATCATATCTGTTATACATTATAATTCTAACAAAGAATATCTGTTATACATTATAATTCTTAAAGTTTATAACTGGTTTGTTATAAGTTTTAAATCGTTCATAAATTTTATAAATTATGTATTTGTTTTTAAGTTCAGAAAGAAAACCTTCAAGGTTTCAAGAAATATACATTTTGCTTTTTTTTTTGTAAATTTAAGTCCATATCTACAAAGACTCGTTTGACTATAGCACATGTTCACTTTCAATTTTAATGTTAAAATGATATTAATAACGTAATTTTACATTAAATATGCATTGCATATATTAATAAATTCCTATTATGATAATGTAATAAGATTTTTTTTATCACAATTTTAATGAACACGATTGGAATTGTAGCTTAATGCCCTTAAAAATGTTTCCATATTTATTAAACAAATACTTATGCCAGGAGTTAATTGAAGTCGAAAAAATATTATGTGAAAGAACATAAATTTAATAAAATAAAAGCTTCATAGACAATATAAATATAAAATTAAATAGCATTTTATTTAAATAAGGCTAAGTTATATTTATATAAAACAGACAAAATAAAATTAATTGAGATGCAAGAAAGAATTCTTAGTTGCTTGTTGGATTAATTTACTTACCCATAACGAAGCATGCTACAAAAAGTACTACGAGCTCTATGTTACGAAAGACGGATATTACATCTGCAAGAAGGTTTTGTGCGGGCTGTTTAAACTGAAGGTCAATGCTCATCATGAGACCACCGGATAGAACTTTCAAAACAGCATACAGGTAAAAAGCCGGTCTGAAAGATATGTTTATAATCGTAAGTCTTATAAAATATTTCCACACATTGGTTTAACTACTTCTTTCAAGAGTATTTTAAAAGTATTGTATAAATAGGGCCATGATAATCATCGGACTAAGTTTGAAACGGTTTTGTATCTAAATATACTTAACATACAGAAAGCTTTACAAATACAAGTCTCACAAACATCAATGTATTCATTCGTTTAATCGCAATTTATATTTACCGGAAGTCAGTGTAGCCTTTGCCTCTACTAGCATAGTCTATGAGAAGTCCAGATAGAGGAGAAAATATCATCCCTCCAAGACTTCCATATAGTCTCTGAAGACCGTAATCTGCCTTTTGATCTCTTACAATTGCAATAACTGCTCCTTCGAACATCGCAAAAGATGTGCCTCCTATGATTCCAATAAACACACGGACCTACAAAAATATTAAGCAAACAAATGATTATGTATTTAAAAATAGTATGGAGTCAGTTGTTAATAGTTTTTATCGACATTTAATAAGCTGAAGCACAAAAAATTATAATTCTCAGAACTATGACGTTTCTATAATAATAATTTTTGTTAAATAATATATGAGGAAAATTTTGACTTATATTTATGAATAACTTTATGTATGAAATGAAATCGTGTTTTTTTATATATATAATAATTTTCTTCTCGCATATTGTACACGATAATCTGTTGAAAATTCACTACCAGAACTTCTTAAACAAATGAGACGGATTCGCAAAGTCTATTTGAAGCTGACAAATCAAGAAAATCTGGGACAAGGCTGCGATTGCACAAGGAGTTTCGAAATACTAAGTCAAGCCCGGAGCTTACGAGCTAAGTACAATTATTATCTCCACGAATATAAGTGTGTTATTTAAAAAACTTTCCAAACAGCCTCTGAATTAAAACATATATATACTCGGATTTCCTACTTATTTATTTACGATTTTTTATTACTTTAAAACTACATAATCCCGACGTTTCGGTTACTTTCCAGC
>DVQP01002805.1:0-11830 GCA_018231745.1 Danaus eresimus
GGCTACCCCGCCTTTAATTATAATTCAAGCAATAAGGGAGAAAATATACAAATATATTTAATTTCAAACTAAGATAACTAGGTCACAGACTTTTTTTTGTAATAATAAAATTAAGAAAAGAAGTGCGACCTTTACATTTATTTCACTTCAATATATCAGTAATCATTCGACAAAAATTGCTGTTGTAAAATTAGTGTCAATATTTTGATAAATTCATAAACATTGCAAATAAATATCAGTTATGTAATAAAATTTTGAATTGCGAATATTCTTAGAAATAAGTTGTCAATATATTATATAGATAATTAATTATATACATGTGTATGTACATATATTTCCTATTGCATGACAATTATAGCTTGGCAGACAGTAATACAAATTTAAGTTTTTCATTTGTTATAGGTATGTTAGGTATTGGATACTTATAACAACAAAAAATTCGCTGATTTTATTCTGATATTTATGAATGTCTTTTATATAAGTAATTTTTTATTATTCAGTTATTAAATAGTCAAATGTTATATTAGGTTTAATTGCGTTCACCATTACGTATACTCGGAAGTTACAAATCATGAAGTCCTTAAACTTTATGAGTTAAAGGGTAGCATGAAATGATAATACTGAAAATAAGTGAAAAACAAAAATTTATTCCTAAAAGCAATAGACAATTATACTTTCATTAAATTTGACTAAAAATCATATAATTCATAATTTCTTTTTTTCTTTCACATGATTTTTGATTGTTTAAAATGGTATATGTTTATTATAAAACATTTGGCACAACAAACATTCTATCCGTGTACAAAAAGTAATATTTATAAATACATTTTTAGGTTGAAATGAAAAAAATATTGGTAAATTTATAATTGAAATATCGCATTTTATGATATGAGAAAAATTGAACAAAACTCATATTGTATTCAAAATTGTTTCTCTTATCATTTCACACAAAATGTGTGGATTACAACGTTACCATTATTTTGCGTTATTACAATATTTGTTTTGAAAAGTGACAGAAAAATAATAATAACCTTAAAACCAAATTGAATATTTAATAAATAGAACCTGTATGAATAAAATCAAACAAAGCTATATCTTTCGGTATAAACGGAATTTATGACGAATGCAGTAAAGGTGAAGAAGACGCTTTAAAAATAGAAGAATAAGTTAGAATAAAATGGAGCCAATTGGTGCTGACCAATTCTAGACAAATAAATAAGTAGTTTTCTAGTTTTGACAACTCTTTATTGTAACTAGTATATGTATTTACATATGCAAATGTATGTATGTAGTTATTTA
Organism: Danaus eresimus; assembly: GCA_018231745.1. NCBI lineage: Eukaryota > Metazoa > Arthropoda > Insecta > Lepidoptera > Nymphalidae > Danaus > Danaus eresimus. Next base: position 1,300 of record DVQP01002805.1, read on the forward strand.
CAATTTATACGAGCTTGTCTTTGCGTTCAACTTTAACTTAACTGTTGTTTTTTTAGAGACTAATTGAATACAATACAAATACAAAACTATTAATTTATTTATAATTTCAAATGTTAATAAGAAAAATATGAAGTAGATTTGATTTTAAGTCAATTGGAATTTTAAAAAGTTATAAAAGTTAACTTAAACGAGTCTCTAGTAACAAAAGGATTTTTTTTTTTTTAGCTTAAATAAAAAAATACACATTAGGCCATTTCATACATTTATTTATTAATAATCAAAAAATCTGTATAAAAATGTGATGTAAGTAATTTTAATTTATATTTTACCATAAAATTTTTGTTATAATACAAGTAAAGTAAAATAAATTTAACAGAGATAGTAGATAGCAATTTGGTAAGACATTGTATAATTTTAGATACTCGTTTTAGGGGAAATGAGGAAAACCTGTGTTTTCGAAACCATTCCAATCAGCAGCATTTAATGATACCAAATTGCCACTAATCGGATTTACGCTAACATTTGGACTAAATAAAGGGAAATTGGTTCATTACCCAGCATCAAGTGAAGCGGTGATACCTTCGCAAGTGTTCAACCCTAATGTCAAAGCTCCCAGAGCATAGAATGAGATTATATTTGTTACATAACAATTTCATAGAAAACGTATAGTAATATAAACTCGTATGAAATTTAATGCTATTCTCATAAATAATTATCATTTTAAAATTAATCATTTTTATTTTGCGTGATATGTGTTAGGTTGACTTTTATGGCTCTAAAAAATAGGATAGTTATCATATTCATTTAGCAACTACATATCAATTTTCCTTTTACTTTTTCAATGTAACAAGTAAAAAATTTGGACATGAGTATTTCAATATCTAAATTGAAAATTATTATTATTGCTGAATTAAAAATACGTTTTGTGCATCAAAGCTCATTATTAGCCCGCAGTAATCACAATTATAACTTTTAATAAAGGTATTCGTTATCAATGCTACTTCAAAAGTAAAATTTAAAAAAATATTTTAAATTAAAGACCCGCATCGGATCGCCGGCGAATTGAGTTAAATCCAAGTTGGAGTTAAGGACACCTTTCAACTTTGAAACTAGAAAACTTAATGGCAATTCAAGGTTTTTATTTCTTATGCTGTGTTTTATTTGCGTTCAACTCTAAATAATATATCAGAAAGAAAATATTTTACATTACATACAAAGTTTTAATAATTTGCCTTTTAAGTTCAATTTTCATAAGGTCGAGATCGTTGTAGAATTAATTCAAGGTTCGTCAAAGAGGTTTCTCGCGAATTTTGTTTCTTAAAAAACCTATTTTATTTAAATATTTTTATAATTTCCAATTGTAGAAGAGGTTTCATTCTAGTATATAAAAAAAAGCAATGAATGAACTAACATTCGACATTTCTGGAGAACCCTAATTAGTTTTTAATGATAGAACCATACGCGAATAACATTCTTCACGTATTTTCCTTCTTGAAATGTTGACTTAGTAAAGTTAGAATACAGTAATTTTGAAATCTCAATCTTGTAAGATAAGTTTAATAATAATTTAATGTGTCGACTCGTCTAAAGTTCTGTCTGCGCAGAATGTCTCTCGAGAAAGTTCTTGTTCTATATGAAAGTTGGTAAATCAGCAAGAAAATGCAGATTGAAGTAAAGCTATTTCCAACAAAACGGTTCGCATCGGCTCAGAAATTGGTTCTCTGTGCCGCTTCACTGCCCGAAGAAACTTGCTACGCTAAAACCTATTTTTATTATTTCATTTTACTTCGGTATGTTATAGAAGTTTTAATCTCTGGCCCAATATTGTCGTGGAATGATATTGGTATTACGTCGAAAGAATATGAGAAAGAAAATAATACAAATATTAAAGTACCGAGCAATACATGGTACAATAGATAACGTATTCTGAATTCTTTTTTATATCCCTTTGATGTTGGCAGCTTACTTTTGTATTTTTTAAACATTATTGCCGTTTATCGTCCGCTTCAATAAAACAATGTTAATTTATATTTCTTTTTCCTATTCGTTGCTTATAGTTTATAATCTTTACCTTTCTTTATTAATTCAATGATGTAAGCTCGAGCTACGTATCAATGTTTGGAAAGTCTTACGTTGGGCACTGGAGAACCTGTTGCTAGGTTACAACAAAGACCAAGTGTTGGATGTGCTGCAGTGCTTGCCTGTGCTTGCTATACGAGTAGTTAAACCTATTTACGTTCTTTTTGAAAATTTTATTTTACTTAAAAACTTTTGCATATTTATAAATATGTACATCTAGGAAAGTCTTAAACAGTAACATAATTTTTTCTTGTCCGTTGGTTTAATAACATGTTTCGAAATGTTTCTCTGGTTTGTAACCGGAACTACTTTTTACTTGGCATAACTGCTCGTGGAACTCCGGTAAGCCAATAACATTTTGCATTTCAGATTAAAAGTTTAGAATCAACGTTGTAATAAGTTAAAGCATTTAATTCAATCTTTTGTACGGACATTGCATTCTGGTTAAATAATTACATCAAATTTTCTTTTAAAAAGCGGAGAGACGAAAGTTCCATTTATTTATTTTAACTTATTATTGAATTTATGCATCAACTTTAAAAAAATATTATTTTGGTGAAGAAGCTGGAAAATAAAATACTCATAAGTCTATTTCAATGTTTCTTTTGAGGCAGACGAAAACCTTATCTCTTCACTTTTATTATTTCCCAAGTCCGTCTGCAATATTATGCGAGAGGAATGGCGGATGGATCAGAAAACATAAATCTAACGTCTAAACATGTTTGCGGTGAAATCGCTTACTTGAAGTACTTTGTTTTGTGGTTTTCTGCATTTATATTAATCGCTATTTTTGTTATTACAGCAATGTTTATGCATCAAGAGCATTTTTGTATTTGTTTTTTCATAAATTGTTTTCCTCAAACTAAATTTGTCTGCTGAATAAACTGTAGCTTTTTTTTCGTTTCTTACACAAATATTTAAAAAAGTTATTAGCAATAAAATTAATAACGCCAAATATAGATTAAAAAAAACTTGTTGGAATTAAATTGAATGATTTTATGTTATTGATTTGATTAGCTGTTACAACTGCAGATGTCGAAAACTTCTTTATTTAGGTATTTTTCTTTTCGATAATTGCCAGCCACTTTGACAGTCAGACAGCCAGTTGACATTTGACAAAGCCAATCTGTTTTTATTTAAAAACCGTCCCTCCTACGTTCATGTCAAACAAATAGTCGTCAAATCTCATCAGTGCCACTACAGTCGAACATTTGTAAACTCTTTCACTCGTTGAATTCATGAATTGCGGAGACCACAGAGAGGAGAGAGTGTGAAATATGTTTTGTCATTCATCCACGCTCGTCACGGATACTAACTGCGTGTTGTTTGGATTTCATGTGAAAAATGTGAGTTCCCTAACTCTAACACAATCATGATATATTCCAAGGAAGATGGTAAGTAGAAGTTTTGTTGAAATGTCTTAGCGCATGAAAACTTTCTTTTAATATGTTTATTTAAGTACATAGTTATGAAATTAACTTTTTTACATTTCAGTTATATTACGATATAAATTAGTGCGCCATTATAAAAAAGGTCGGAATTTGTAAGAAAATGCATAGGTTGACAACTACTATATGGCAAATAAAAATCTTTACATATCTATAAAATTAGAGTGTATCACACTTTAAAATGTTCACCTTTTTTACCCGAATTTTTAAGTGTAAAAATTATTCACAAATTCGATAATTCCATTGAATTGTGTATAATAAGACACATAAGAGTTAAGTTTTAAAAATTAACCGTAAATGGGATTTTTTCTTGTTCAGAATAAAGAATATATTATGTACAGGCACAAAACTTACCTTTGAAATTTAAGTGAAATTCTCAAAAACTTATTCAAGAATTACCGACGTAGCCTCGGAACTTAAATATCTATAACAAAAAAACATAAAAAAAATAAAAATATTTTTACTAAACTTAGTTTAAAAAAAAACTTTCTTTTATGAGTAAATTAATAAATCAAGGATAAAAAACTATATCAAGTTATTTAACTCGACATTTGAGTTAATATATATATAGAAGAAACGTTAACAAAAGCTCAATAATATGTACTCGACTTAATTAAGTAGTTCGTTTCTACGTCGAATTTTATTATCAATAAAACGTCTTCACGGAACCAGACAGGGCGACGCCAAGTGATTTCGTAACTCATTCTGCAATCTTATTCCGAGATCTGTAATTTCTCGAAACGTTATAAAATTCATAGATTAAATGAATCTTATAGAGTAAAAAACACTGGAATCGGATTAGCAGTTTTTTATATGATATTCATCATAGTTATGTTTTTCTAACTTCAATATCTTTTTACAGATCAGCAAAATATATTGCTTTCTATCATATTAGTGTCTACTTAGTTTTAATTAGGAGGGGTGTCAGATAAAGTCGGTGCACAAAGCTTAAGATTAAATAAAAGTCAATTAAAAATTATGTCATCAACATTATATATCACAAATACACGATATTTTTAATCTAATACGTAAAAATGAAAAACAAAATTAAAATCGTTTATATAAAATAAAACATTACTTTTAAGATGCTTCGTTTATGTATTTAGACGATGTTGAGGGTAATATGGCTCTAAAAAATCTTCACCGAATTAATTGAATTGCCCGCAGATAAAAATATGTAATTACTATTTCAAAGGCATTGTAATATTTTCTTTCAGTTTTATGTAAAAAGGTTCCCCTGGCTGTAGTTAAGTGGAATATAAAGACCTCATTTAAGAAAATCCTGTTGTTTCATTATAAGAAGAAAATTTTTCTAATAATAATTCGTTCATGCTGAATGGACTATAAAATATTGAATAGTCACAAATTATAAATTATATAACACAACATTAAAACATTCACAAAGTTTATCTAAAATAAAATAATGGAAATGACATATAAAATGACACAATAATTTGGAACTTAAATTAATATTCAAACATATTTAGTCTGTACTCAGTGATGGAAAAGACAATAAAATTAACAAAACAATCATTTGCTATATTTTATTTAATAAAATATTAAGAAATTATCAAAAGAATCTTTAATTATTTATTTCGTTTGCAGCAATTTTTATGTTATTATTATGATAGTTTTATTGAAAGAGAATAAGAGTCCCAAACAAAATGAAAGATGACTAAATATTGAACCGAGCTTGGCTGCAGTCTGTTTTCTTTTACAGTTATTTTTTATGTTTGTCAAATTTATAAAATCTTTACGATTTTTCTTTTCACAGAAAAATCTATTCATTTAATAATGACTTTTGCAGCTTTCACTCCAATAAAATTCCTAAAGTAATTCTTGTCAAAATTGGGTTTTTGTCTATTTTTTATTACTTTTTTTATAAGGAACTAAAAATAGCAATCATTTAAATATCAATGAATACAACAAACAAAACTGGTATGAGGTGGGTCTGTGGTGTTTTAATAATGTTATTTTGATTCATAAAAAAATGTATTATTAGACATTTTTAATTCAGATGACTTTTACTAAATCTTTTTAATTTTGTTATGAAGTATATTATTTTTTTCAAATAAGATGAACATTCCGATTTTAATGTTCACATAGCATTAATAATTAAAATTTCCAAAAATAATATATTTGCTATGATATTTGTAATATTCGAAATAGAATATTTCTATTACTCCAGACAAACAATTATATCTTCTCAATTTTTATGTATTAGTTTATCAAAATTGTGTTCACATTTGTTTTTTAATTCATAGTATATTTTTTTAATAACCTATGTCATAGAACAGCAAGAGATCATAAATATAATAATAGTACTTATTTTAAATTGTTTCTTAGCTAAAACAATTTAATAACTTTTGCTTTGAACCGAAATAAGAAGATAAATGCTTTTATGATGAAACACATACATTTTAATAAAAAAAAAATAAGTTTAAGAACTGCGAGATTCAAGAGAACCTGAAAAAAGTCCATAAAATAAAAAGTTATAAAAATATTTTATACAAGTTCAATATTATCGGTCGAGTTATTTTTATGCGGTATTAAAATAGCGATATCTGTTATGAAATTATCATTAGTCACTGTTGAAGCGGGGATAATTCATTGTGTTAGCGTTAAGTCAATATCGACAGTAGTTAAACTTTATAGAACTTTTAAATAATTTGATCGTCATTATCATTAAGCATAAGTTAGATTGTTTCGGAAATTCGTTTTATACAGTCGTATATTGTTGTGAACTCATACTTTAGTTCCATTTACGTATTTGAATATTCATATATTGATGACATTTTAAATACTAACAAAAAAAAATGTTGCCGTCTGTCATAGACACTAACATTATTTTCAACATTTAACTTGTATTTTTTGCTAGAAATATTACTATTGTAAAAATGTTAGAAAAAAATTATAGTTGTACCATGAAAAGGCTTTCAATATAGCATTTTCAAACGAAATGAGTTAAAGTTTAATAATTCTTCAAAGTACTGTGCATTTTATGGTAGATAAGTTTATTATAGTTTAGCTTTTAGTTTGTCGGATGGCAATTTATAATTAAATGTACTATTCATTGGAAATTTTTTATTATTACTTTTACGTCATTTAAGTTCGCAAGTTTATTATTCTTATTCTAGATTTAGAAAAAAAAACTTTTCTGAAGATGACAGTTGCAATGAAAAGTGAACTAGAGTTATAAATATTTGATATATTCAATTTATTAGCTTAATTCATCTTGTAGAATACAGTTTCCATTTTTCAATACAAATGATTTTAATACGACATTTTCTTTACGACAGAATGAGAAGTTGAAGAATAATAAACACAAAAAAAGAATTGTAGTCTTAACTATCCATATTATATCCATATTATATATATATATATATTTCACTATGGATATATAATTTGTGTTAGAAATAAAATATCAATGTATGTGGTACATTTATAATAATAAATAGCCAGAACGATAAAAGGACTTAGCATATAAATTTAATAGTCTTGGTTTGTTAAAATACCCCATTAGTCAAGGCAAAGTAAGCAGATAGATAAAGACTACATTTCAAATAAAGTAGTGAGCAATAAAATCAAGTGGACCGCCAGTCGGATATCTGACACGGAACTAATTCCCACTATATTTTAATCCTGTAAAATACAAAGGAGCCCAATTTGCATAAACCTCTAGTGTTTGTTTCATGCGAGAAGTATATCCGCTTTGCTGGGACTATTTCGTTCTCAATTTATTTGTATGTGCGAGGCGGCTGTAAACATTCCACTATGAAAATTTAATGGTAATAAACTTTTCACTTCTTATTTTTTATGTGAAACGTAATAGTTGATATTGTTACTATTATTAATTTTTTTAATTAAATTAATGTGATTAATATTTTCAATTATGTTTTGTCTACCATCAATCGCTTTATTGACGAATACATTAAAAAAATAATTGTTAGAAAAAAAGACCTATAAATAACTTAAACCATGCAATAAACGCCGTAGGGCTCTGGTCGTTAATCCGCCACATTGGCTTAATACGGTCAAGACAATATCTTATACATGGCACCTATTTTAGACAAACTATCGAAAAATCTAATTATTTTATGAAACTTTTTAATTTAGAAACAGCTTAAAAAAATAATTTGATTTATTTATGAATAATATCTTAAGATGGTTTTAAAATTAAAGTTTACAGATGACATAACAATTTAGATAACAATAGAATATTTCGTCTTAACTAAAAATGTCTTTTAAATTCACTCGTAATTATCTACTTTATTTACTGTTATCAGAAACGTTAAAAAGGAAGAGATCTTGAAAACAGATATCTAGTTAAGGAAATTACTTTTAGTTCGTAAATATGAAACTCTACCGGAAAGACAAAACACGGAGATGCCGACCTGGTGAAAAATATATTTTCATCAATGTAGTCAAACAAATCAAACATTTATATGTAACACATTTTTACCCTCCTATCAAAACGACTATATTATTATTACTGTCAATAAATAGTTTCCTTTAAGATGATAATAGATTTATTATGACTTTCTTTGGTTGAAATAATCATTTAATTACATAGTTTTATAAATAAAATGATAAAGTTAACAGCGAGCAGCTTAGTAATGCAAATAATAAGGACACACAAGCAACAACAGAGTGAAATCTTGCCGCTAAATATCTTTCACTTAAATTTCTAATTATATAAAGAGGCTTGGCTTACGTTCCAGAATATCGAATTTGCATTTTCCTGATTATATTCAAATTTACTATTGGATCTCTTTCTTATCACTCAATTTAGTTGAGTTTCATGTTTCAACATGAAATGAATATAGGAATTCAGATAATATCTTTGACACAATCTTATAACCTTGGAACCGTATCTCTAATAGGTTTTTGTTATTTAACAGTTTCTTAGTTTTTCAAGTATGAGGGTTATGTAAGTATGATGCCAACTGGCTGCTATAAGACATTTAGTGAAAGTTTAATATACATAATCTGTTCCCAGGGTCCCGCTTCAGGCTTTGTAATAAAGAATTCATAAATTTTTCATGCAACAACTAGTAAATTATGTTCAACAGTTTAAACATATTAATGTAGGTGCACTTAATGTGCTTGTTAAAACTGTTTCGTGTGCTCCAGTAATTCCCCGGCGTTTGTGAATATTCATACGATTCGAATAACTTGAAGAAAGTTTTGGTTAAAAGTTTTAATGCTAGTTTGTTGCATTACTATCACGAAGTAGTATTCAGTTGATTCGAAAATATTTTAATACTTTCAGATCTGTCTCTTAATGTATTAAATTGAAGACAACTAGTAATAAAATATTTACCTAATCAAATCCAATGACCCAGTTACGAGATAAATAAACTCTTAAAATGTATATATGTAATAAACATAATACATGCTAGTTATACGTTGTGGTTTACCGTGAAGACCAACTTTCAAGAGAACCTTCAGTTAATTGTTTACTTCGCACATTGTAAGACGTCGAGTGAGACTTCATACATAAAAATCAAATAACTGCTCCACAACTTACGACTTTTACTGTGTTAACTATTCGATGGCTGAAAAGTGAGCCGTCTGAGAGTTCATTATTACTGTATTTATTTACTTCATATCAAATAAATATACTTCGTTGATGTGTTTGTTTGAAAGGATTTAATACATATGTAAGTTATGAGGATGTACATTTATATAAAGGACACATTAGGTCTCCACTTTACCCAAATTAATAGACTATAAACGAGTAGGCTTTGAGTTCAGTCTTTTGGTATATATGTTATCTTAAAACTCCAGAATGATATGTGCATAAAAAATACTACATAAGCTATATAGAAAGTTATAGTTAAATTTAATTTCAGTTTGAGTAGAAGAAGTTTGTAGTGGCGGTCAGCCACAGTATAAATTTAGCTTCACTGTTTCCGTATTAATTTAGATTAGCTATATCGACATGATGGCTTGTCTGTAAACTTGAACAAATTAATTCCTCAAATGTTGTTACAAAATTTGTAATTAAACTGTCATACATGATTTATACTGAATTAAAACAAATATTAAAATGGTGCTATAATTTTCTATTTAAGATGATTTGAAAATACTTACTGTAAAATAAATAACAAATGTTCGCGTAACGGTCGGTAAGTCAGGAAAGTTTGAAAGTAAATGGTATTAGCATCGTCTAATCACTACCAAGGGAGCCTTCCGTCTGAAGCGTTGAACCTGGCACTAACGTTATAGAACGGCTACCGTACACTTCCTTCAGGATGCTTTCCTGAATGCAAATAAGCTTTTGAAATTCTTTAAAAACTTGAAGCAAACATAGTCGAAGCATTTCCGAGCAGCTACATGTTTGATAATCTTTTAATATTGGAATCGATATACATAATATTAAATGAACGAAATACTTTTATGAAATGAATAAAAGAAATTCACACATTCTTATAAAAGCAAATTGTAATAGCACAAATGAAAAAAAAAATTAAGAATCATATTTAAATAATATTTATTAATTAATTGTGTATATTTTATTACATAAATAATATGCTTTGCTAACCATAACTTCTATTATATGCCTCGCTCTACCAATAAACAGGCCATATCCTAGGAATTGGAAACATTCCAAACAAATAAACTTATATAATGATGGCTATTTTAGGCGAAAATGAGACGTTTTGGATATACTGTAGAACCTAACAAATTAGCGCCATAACGTTGACATGGTTAAAAAAATATATATTAAGGTAGCAAATTTTATTACTTTTTACGTTGCCATATAATGAAAACAAAAAATCTTACTTATAGCATTCAAAAGTTTAAAAATACTACGACTAATAATACTTATCTTTAAAGATACCCCTTAGCCATATACAAAATCAAGTCACCAACAAACTAAGTCTTTTTGAATAAGGAAGGGGTTTTATGAGAAAGGGACCTAAGAGAGGGTACATTTTTTAAACGACGGGGGCTATCTTGAATATGCAGAGGCTGTCCCATCGTTCAACATCATTAAG
>DVQP01002806.1:0-11829 GCA_018231745.1 Danaus eresimus
AGACAAAACAAGTGGAACCGGAACATCAATAAGACATATTAGTTAATTAATTAAACTTTGGATTTTATAATGATGTCACATGAGTTTGTGATCTGCATACAACAATAGTCTTAGGTTAGAGATTCACTGAAATGACTGCAAATAAACAATTAAAATGCTGTTTAATTTATCATTTCCCTTATAACATACACAATCTGTAATATGTTTTGAACTAGCACTTAGTACAGATATTAATATAAAACATAAATATTATACTTATTAGTACATTATAAAACAATAATATGATTCTTCATAATATAAGTCTTTTATAAAAAATATTATTTTCAAATTTAATTGATAATATATTTTATTTAACTCATATGTTTGATTTCTAAATATCGATTTTTTTATATAAAAATATTTTGCTGTAAACTTGGTATGGGGAGTATTCGACTATGGATTTAAAATGGCTATAAAAATATAAACATTTACATGCCTACCATAAGCGTCACATGTCAGTCAACATCGAATAAAATAGATTTATTTTATTAATTTCTTTGGTTATAAAAATGTTTAGAAAACGATATTTCTATGTCATTCGTTGATGCTTTCACTAAATATATCGAAGACGTTGTTTATGTGGAAATATGTTTTGATGTCATCACAGATATCTTCATATTCCGTAATAGTTGAATTGTCTCCAACTGTTTGGAGAGAAGTATCTCTTAATGTATATTTATATATACTTAAATGATTATTTTCAAAAACCAGGTTCTTCTCATTTATATCGTTTCTTTCTTCACCCTGTTCGACTTTTCCTTTAGATACATCATCGGCCAATATTTGGGTGTCACAATCTGATATATTATTTTCTTCGTATGACAAATCCGGTTTGTATACGCTCAATGTTAACAATTTTATGGAAATATTATTCAAATTGTCAATTAATTGAATGTCGGGCAACTCCGGAAGCTCTTTAGACAATAATGGCAATAATTCGTTCGATACTTTCGGTTTCAATGGTCTTAATAAACTACATTTACAAATGTTACTGCAAATATAGCAATGTTTTAACCCATTATTTATTATGTCAATGTTACTAAAATTGTAGAAACCTAATTTAATTTTTTTCGCAGGCTGTTGACCATCATGTCTAATCATATTTGTTGGGATGTCTTTTTTGTCCTGCAACAGCTCTATGAACAGTTCGGTGTCTGTTGAATGGCCAACTAATATGCTTTTCTGTAATAAACTCTGCCCCTCCAACAGTGAAGATAATAGTATAAGTGGTTCCTCACTCCTTTTCCTTTTAAGGTCATCTACAAATAAAATAAAAAAATAAAGTTACATGTATTCGTATCAACAAAGGGGTTATTGAAATATAAACAAAAATGACATTTTTAGCATGTTTACATAAACAGTATGCAATTCAGACTACACACATTACTTCAACAGTTATTACAGTTCAAAATATTTGTATAATTGTACAATATTATATTTTTGCCAAAGTAATGTGATCATTAAATTTATTAATTTGTGATAGTATAAGTAGTTCATAAAAAGGGGTTTTGTAATAACATAACACGTGTGATACACTATATATAATACCTAATAGTTTCAATCATTTCAAAATTTTTCATTCGGGTGCATTAGTATTCGAAGTTCCTATTGTAACAAGTAATTTTAATGTAACGTCTTAATAGTAAATATGAACCTATTTATTAAGATTTTATATTTACCAAAAAATATTCTTCAATAAGGAAAACATGCTTAAAACAAAACAACAACACTTGTATAGAAGCAAAATTGTCTTTGGTAGCAAAGACATATTTACCTTCAGTCATTGACCAATATTCGCATGGCCGTGAAAAAAAATTACAGTCACGGTAGCCTCTAGGAAAAACAACACGAAATTCCTCTTCGGAAACCCAATTGTGTCCGTTTAAATCACATTTTAAGCATTTTTTATTTAAAGTTTCTTCCACCGACATTGTAATGGTTAATTCGTAACATTTGAATTATTTACAAAATTATGTTTGTTATCCTTATCATGTCCCTAAAATTTCGTTCTAAACTAGCGCTGTGAGTATTTACGTAAGTGTTATCATGTCATTTACAAGCTCCAATATCATGTTAATCATATTCAACGTTCAAGGTCTCCACTGTTGATTTTTTAGTCACAATGAATTTTAAATAAGTTTTCGTTTGGTCGTGGTCTAACCATTCAGGAAAGACACTAATCATTCGTATATCTCTAAATCGCTGTCACAACTTAAACGAGTCAGAGGATATTAGATTTCGTTTGGGTCAAAACTACACTGTCGATTATTTCCCATGTGCTAAGAGTTCTATAAATATCGAGGTCACTTGCAGTCACGTGACCATAGTGTGACCTCATTGAACAAGAATCCGCTGAGCCGTAATTCGTGGGCGTGGTTGAACGTTGAGTTTGTTTTAGTCTTTTTGTAGGTATAAGGGGAAAAGTCAATTTATTAACTTGTTAAAAGAAATACGGATTGTCAAATAAAGAAATAGATAAAAACGATTTAAAAAAAACAGTCCTACAATCCACTGCAATAGGTACATGTTTATTAATCGTCTTTTTTGTAACATTAACATTTGTGAGGAATTGAATTAAACAGTTTTTATTTTCTAAAGTTAAATAATCTCTGTCAATCATAAAATACATACAATGGTTCGTTTGTATTTTTAATAAATTTACTTAAGATATCTTGAGGAGTTTGGGGGGGGGGGGTTGGTTTATGATAAATAAAATTTCCATTTAATCTAAAACAATGTGTTTTACAATCTATACAAAGTAATGAGTAATACCTAATATTTTTATGCAGACGAAGTCCCAGATAACATTTAGTGCATTATAACTGTTAAACTAAATTTTAAAACGAGAAAAAATATTACCCAACTTTCAGTTGTGGTTACAGAAATCATTGGCAGTTGATAAGATAATGAAAGGAGACGTATTGGTTGCGACAAGGAGAGTTTTGTTTTCATATTCCTAATCTAAAGCAATGCGCATCAAAGAGCAGATTTATACCGATGATGCTTTTCAAATTCTGTAGTCTTTGATCAGTTAGACCCTTGAAAGCATATCTGCTTCCTTATATTTAGTATTTCTATTTTGGATTATTTTATATTTATTATGCCTGTCTTGAAAAAATCTCTGATTATTTAAGATTTTGGTTCCACGTGTTTAGATTTAGAATGAAGTACTTTATTTCGTACAACCTTCAGTGCTGCCTGTCAAGGTACATAGTTATTTTTTCTTCGTCACTCCAAAATCCTTGAACAGTATTTTCAGGTGTATGCCTTTTTCGGGAGCATGTGTAAATTATACATACTGCATTTCTACTGTCGAGAGTTTCACAACTTTGTTTAGTCGAAGACTGACTGAAATATTTTCTATATATTTTAACATCAAGCCTAATCAACATGAGCCATTTCATGCAGTTCTTTCATTGTAATGATAATTAAAATCAATTTCTACTAAAGTCTGTTGCTTTCCCAAACCTATAATTTCGAATATCTTTACGTCTTTTACATATAATATATATGAAGACTTTCTTTATTTTTCGGGTGCAGGAAATGAAATTCATTTTTTGAATTCCTGAGAGACGAAACCTTTCAGCATACCATAGATTAACCCTGTGGGTGCCAGGTACATCGCCTTGACGGGGGAGAGGAACTTTAACAGTGCCTGAGACTTGCGACCCAGGTTTAGGTTAAAGGGATCCCTATTTAACGTTCCAAGAACATTTTGATGTTAGTTCTGGACAGGCCCAAGTCTTTAAATAAATTGCAGAGAGATATAGCTGTTATACCCCTCTTCCCACTTCTAGTACGTAAAAATCTACGACGTACCTTTTTGTAGAGAGTTTGTAAGTATGCTCGTAATATTTATTGAATTTGATGTTATCGTCTTTGGGGATGTTGTTTTCTCAAGTCCAATAATCTAATTTGAAGCCACATGTCATATCCCACCAGCAAATGCCTAGCAGTTCCCACTGCTTGCCTTGCTATATCCCACAGATATAGCAAGTTTTTTCGGTACTTTTGCCCCAACTTACTAAATTAGTCTGATCTGGGAGAGTCATTTTGAACGCATTAAGATAAAATTTTAAGGAATGCTGGTGACCAATCATGAATTAAGGTGCGCCAATTTAGTGCTAACGGGATGCAAAAATCTACAATATCTGACCGTTCAGCAAAACTCATTGCATGGATCTTATATATATCATTCTCGTTTTGACGAATAAAACATTTCATATCCGTATCTTCGGCCATCTTACTTGATCTTAACGTTACTCTATTTCTTTGTGCTCCTATCATAAACTGTATATGAAATTGAAGTCTTGATTCGAGATCTAGGGCATTTTTGTCTTTTGGGAGTGATGTAACGACGTCATCATGGGATTTTCCCAGGATATGTCTTTTCGAAACGCCTAGGTTTACAGAGCTCCGATGGCCTTTTTGTATTTTTCGCAAAATTATTGCGATCCCTGAATAACTGACGAATCAGCCGATAGCACGAGTCCGAGCCACAGGTTCAACACCTTTATGACGCTTGCATCTAACTTTGACAAAAGGAAAGGCCAATTCAAACTTGTTAAAAGATAATTGACGTAGATCCAAGCTTTTTTGACGTTTATAATCGGCTGGTTATCGACCTTTAGAACAACTTTCAAAAAGACATCTACTGTTCCTTCTGAGGATGGAGTACGACCTATATTATCTACCTTAAGGACGAGAAATTTAATAGGATTACGTTCCGTAACCGTAGAAATGCATTGACCGCTTAACGATAATCCCGGGTCGTATAAAGTATGTTTTACGGTAGGTACTCATTGAAATCATAAAAAGCCTAAATTTTCACAAAATACTATCACATTGCAAGTCTAATTTCCTTAAATATAATTCGAAGGTTTTAAGGATAACTAAATTATTAAAAATCCTAATTGTGTTTGAGAGTTTAAATACCTGTATAAATGGAAAAACTTAAGCAGTGAGAAGTCTTATTAATTGTTTGCTCTGTCTGAACATTCTGATAAAAATAAGTAAATGAGATGGCGATGGTAAAATTAAGTAGGCTCCTATTTTTTTAATTTTGTGTTATATGTTTTTGGATGCTGATAACTTTTATAGTAAGCTGCGAGAAAAGATTCCGCTCGATATATAGAGATATTCGGAGATACTGTTATTGAATAGTCATATTTTATGTACTCAAAACAAAATTATTTCATTTCCTATGTGTATAGCAAAGGTCAGTGATAAGTAATTTTTGATTTCGTTTCAGTATCGAATAATGAATAGTCTCGCTAGTCGCCGGCTGTCTTCTTTTAAATGTTTCCCAATACTTTAGTATGACTCAATTATTAGGTAGAATAATGACTTTATATCGTGGCATTATAAAATACTAGATACCAATAGTGTATCAGAAAATACGTTTTCAACCTTATAACGTAGCAGTGGTGTCGTGTTCCTTTATAATTGTTTAGAATATGAAGCCTTGCATTTGCATTTTTCACTTTTTTCTACATTGGATTTCCCCTTTTGCCTTTTTCACGACTTTGAAATTTTGTAATTTTCATTGCTAAAGATTTTACCCAAAACGTGGGCCAGTTATATCCCAACAGTTATCTAAATAACTTTTTAACTTGTCGACGTCTAAAAGGTTTTCGCACCGAGAACGTAGACGTATTATAATTTATAAATTTAAATTGGAGTCGTTCTAAGACAGACATTTTATAAGTTCTAAATCTAATTTATGTACTCTGTATATGAGCCCTTATAAATAAATAATGCCATCGCACAAATATCTTTATTTACATCAAATATCATGATCGACATAACAAATAAACATTATTTCTATATTTATGTACAAAATTACCTTCAGTCTGCTTTATTATAAATTAAATATTTTATCAGCTATCCCATAAACAGATACACAATTTTTTAATCTAAACACTTTCAGCTGCTTTCTTCAGAGTCACTGTTTATTTGTCTTTTTATCTTTCTACAATTCTTCTTTACCATCGGACTTCCTTCTGAGTCTTCAACTTGATTTCTATTTCTTCTGTTTCGTCTTCTTTCCTCTAATACCATCTCAGCAAGTTCCAATTCCGACATTTCGTGGGTTTCATTAAATACTATATGTGAGTCCACACAAAAACTATCCTGTAAATATATAAAACAAATTTGTCATTTATATAAAAAATAAAAGTTTAAATTAGGTTCAGAGAGTAAAATAATGTATGCTTTATATGGTGAGAAATTTTGGTTGTCTATGGCTTGTGTCACGTGACTGTGACGTTTCAGGAATCTTCAGGGAATTAAGGAACGAATTATATCATATATTGAATGAATGAAGGCACATAATATTGGGAATTTGTATAAAAAATTATTAAGTAGTTTATACAAGGAGGAGTAACAAACTTTGACCCAACCATCTGTATACATACAAAATGCCCTGGTTTTATTGGTAAGTAAATAATACTGTGATCATAAAAGCTTTGAGAAAACTATATATAGAAGGGTGTTCATTAAATTTTTAATAGATTGTTCTACTTTATATAAGTTATGAAAGTAAAGAACCATTTCATAAGTGTCTTCTTCGACGTACTGTGAAAAGACTTCATGTTTCTTCAACGGCGGTAGTTGTGGCAATTTGAAAACACCTTTGACTGGACTCCTATAAACATTGTTACATAAGATTTAATGATTCTCACTCTATACAGTATTTCAACTAAATTAATGTATAATTATATTACAGAAGATTGAGAATAAGGTCTTATGTAATGTATGAAGCATACAACAGATTAGAATATAATCACTCCAATCCATTTGTACTACATACTATAAGCAGACCATATTTAAATTTAGTATAACGAGTTACATAAAATATGTGCCCTATATATATTACAATTGGGTTCTGAATTGTTTGTTTCAAACAAGAATCCTTATTGTAACAAGGGAATATTTGTCTAGAGGTTAATACTTGATAGACTCGAGGTATATAGCTTGTATGTCGCCATTCCTCGTAACATTGTCGTCACATATGAAGTCCTTGATGCTGTCTGTGCTATCGTCGGACAGCTCGTCTTCACTGACGTCCTCGTCTTCAGATAACTCGGCCTCCAGGTCCAAGAATTCACTTGGTTTTTTCGCCTGTAATAGAATTTGGAATATTTCTTATTTCAATTCCTATATATTTCTTCTAAAATATCATTGATTTTGTGTAAGAAGTTTTGCTATAGAAATCTTGATTTGTCTTTCGTAATATCCTATAGTTATGAATAAATATTATTTTTTTCATAATGGCGTCTATAGGTAATACAAAGTATTTCGCTATTTATATATGCATCGGTGAGAAGAAATTCCTTTATTGTCAGTAAATTAAGTATATATTGTTTAAACACACAATGTGTATGGATCATTTATTGTTGTGTAAGACACCTTAGGCTTACCTCTTTCGTTCTGCTCCTAATGGGCTTTCTTTTTAACTTCGTTAATGTTTTCTTGTCGCCCGGCTCCTGCGTTACAAAGTCGTCATCACTATCGCTAAGTCGTAACGATATATTATGTTTGTTTTCCTTTAAAACTGTATTCGATCTATTTTTACTATCATATTGAAACTTCTTTAACAAATCCAGTTTGCTTTTTAACGGATCTTTGTTTTCTTTTCTAGATAGTCTTACTGGTGACGTCATTGCGTAGTTTATTCGTGCGTTGTTATGGAACGTTGTATCGGGATTGTGGTGGGAGGTCAGCGCAGCCATGACTTTTTCCTTAATCGATAAGGCTTTAGTATTGTTTCCATCGAGTTTTGGTTTTTTCTTAAAATACGGCGACTCACACTCGACTTCAACAAGACTACGTTTTGTCGTATTATTTTCCACGTGCTCATCATCCTCACAGTCTTCATCGCTGTCTAATATTATAATATCCTTGGAGTCGTTCTTATTATTGTGTATCTCTAATTTGACTGTTTTCCTATGATCTGGTTCGACTCGTGATTCGGTATTAACTTTTTGTATTGAACTCTGTCCAACGCTTGGTATAGGACCGTTGAGTTTTTTATTACTTCTGTTTATATTTAAGGACATTTTACGTCGCTGACTGCTTAATATTGGAGAAGTTTGTTTGTTCAAGCTATGATTTTTCTTGGACCTTTGTGTGTTTAGAATGGGCGAAGTCGACCTTGATGGAAGCACAGTTTGACTTCTCCCAGACAACAAGGACGGACTCAGAGAACCTTCTATTGCTGTATCATCGAACATTTCATCAGTTCCACCATCATGAATTTCTATTATATCGTTATTTTTCATATAAATTTCATTAACACCATGTAAATCATTACACGGTCTAACATTTCTTGTTTTAAAATCAATACGATTACTTTCTTGAACGCTGTCATCTTTGTTTTCGAACATATCAGAAATTTGATCGATATGAAAATATTTGAGGACATCGTTTATATCTTCACTGTAAACTGTAGATGTGTCTATAATTGTATCATTGGAGGTGTCAATATCTTTATGAGCGTCACCGTCGGAAGTCACGCGGTTCTCACGTGTGTCTATATCAGTGGTGTCTTCATTGTTAATTATTACACAGTCAAAATCCTCATTTAATTCAGAGTATTTATTGTGATTGTTTGTACATCTAGCTTTAGCGGGTGTAGGTTCTGATGTATTTAAATCACCAAAGATATCGTTCACTTCCAACATGTCGTATTGATCACATTTCTCATTCCTGTTACCTGTTCTATCACCTCTTTCCATATTATTTGTTTTAACTGTACTAAGAATAGGTGATTTTTCGTATTCATTGTCACCTTTATAACTCACTGGCGGCGTTAATTTAATTATGTCGTTAAATTCATCGAAATCGTCAAAAACGTCCTCTACCTCTATTGTGTTGTAGTCTTTTGTATTTTTATTTCCAACATAATTCACATCATCTATTATCATATTTGTTCCCAAACTATACATTTCATCTGTATGAGCTATATCAGTGTTTATTTTACTGCATGATCCGTGTAAATGATTATCAGTCATATCTGTACTTTCCTTAGTGGTGTCACGTGAGCCTAACTCGGTCACGTCTTTATGCTTGCTGTCCGTGCCAGGCTCATCACACAAATCTTTAGGTATGTCGATTTCATCGAACAAATCACTTTCTTCAAATAAATCATCGTAATAATTTTCAACACGGCTTACAGTCTCAAATCGCCTTGCGTCTGATGTCACACTAACTCTCTTTACGTTTCCAGCTGATAGATTCAAATCTGTACTCCTCGTTTCAATTTTATCAACATCAATAATGTTTGTCTCAGCATCAGATTCGTTGCTTCTTGTATTTATTTCTTCACATGCATTGTATATAGATTCTTTTGTTAAGTAATCAACCAATTCTATGTCCGGCAAAACCGGCTGTTCGTGGAAATACAAATCGGTAAATCTGTGATCGGATTTCTTAATAAGCCCTGAACACTTGCCAACGACACTGCATATGTAGCAACGTGTCTCTGTCTTTTTGTTTTCCAGACTCAGATCGACCAACAAGTTTAGGACGTCGTTCGGTATGTTCGACTGACTGCTGATACCCAACTCATTCATAGATTTGGTGTAATTCTTTATAGATTTCGTACATTTACTGAACAAAACACGAATGTCGCCGTCCTTTTTGACCGGTGACTTTGTAATTGGCGCGTTTTTAGTTTGTTCAAATATTTCTATTAACATTCTAGTATCTGTCGAATTCTTCACTTTGAAACTGTTTTGTAACGCTGTCTGTGGTTCCCACTGTGGCGCTGGTCTTGCTTTTGGCGCGATGTTACTATTTTCTTTCAAAAACTCTGAAAATTATTAACATAAATAATCAGATCGCTATAAAAAGTTGTATACTTAAAAAATATATCTTTTGGATGATTTTTTATACACAAGAAATATTTTTATTCGGTTATCGAGAATTCGTTTTTCATATTGAGAGCATACTATATGTCAAACCAATTTAACCATTTTTTTATTTATATTAATCTTTCTATGATTTACCGTTCAAAGCCCAACAGTCGTTGGGTTGTGCAAAGACATTTCTATCTTCGTATCCTTCAGGGAACAGAACATCAAATTCTTGTTTGGATATCAGTTCCCTGCATTCACTTGTTGTTTCGTCTCGTCGTGGTGTTTTCGAACTCGTACCTCTACTGAGCAACATGCTCCTTAAATCTTTTTGACCCTACAATTTATCATGATTAGATACATTATTAAAAGTTTTTTGTTATATTTTCTTTCACATCAAATACTTGAAA
The DNA here is from genome assembly GCA_018231745.1 of Danaus eresimus. Lineage (NCBI taxonomy): Eukaryota > Metazoa > Arthropoda > Insecta > Lepidoptera > Nymphalidae > Danaus > Danaus eresimus. The sequence continues at coordinate 10,307 of DVQP01002806.1, forward strand.
ATAATCTCACCTTCAAGAGTTTGTCCTTCGCCTTCTCTTTGGTTCCTTTGGATTTTTCTTTGATGTCTTTAGATTTCTCTTTGGATTCCTCCTTAGCGACAGTTATAAACATCTTCTGACATTCCGGCATGAAGTCTGCCGGTATCATACGTGGATTGGCTTTAAACAAACTTCTCCTAACCTCCTCCGACGCGAGTATCTTCTGGTTCAGGCCATCGTTTTGTCGTATACAATCTAATAGCGTCTATAAAAGAACACAATAACAATGAGAATGAATGCAGTGAAAGACAATATTATGTTGAAGCTCAACCGTGATTTACATATTATATTATGTCTGTAGATAAGTTTTATTGAATTGTTATTACACACATACACTATGCTCTCTGCCTTCGGTGACCAGAATGAACACTTGGCCGCTTCGTTCTCGACCGGTCCGACCACACCTGTACGGACAAAACATTACTTAGTCACATAACAGTATAAATACGCAACGGAATTTATATTCTCATATTTTTTTTTTTAAATTTAGGTAAAATTCAACGTCGGTGTTTACTGTCCTTTGCCCGTAGGGCTATAACACAATTAATTAACCCTATAGGGAGGTAAACCGGATGTTTCTTCGAAGGACTTAATATTTTCGTATAATGTTCTTATCGTTAAAAACCTTTTTTTTTAATAAATATCAATATTAATTTTCAATATCAATTGTTCAAACAGAGAAACACAAAATTTATTTTCGAATCTGTCATATGTTTCCTCTATGTAACATAATATCTATATACCTGTATACATCGTACTATGTACTTAGGTTCATAGGTTACATATAATCTTATTCTACGTCAGTGGGTAGTGTTGTGTTCGACCTCTGAACCAGCCGTATCGGTGACCTGGTGGACACGTCGAAGCACAGTATGAGGTCTACGGCGCCCACGTCCAGGCCCTCCTCGGCGACGCACGTGCACACCAGCGTATTACACACACCCGACCGGAAGTTACGCATCACACGCAGCTGTTGCTTCTGAGATACAACCGTCTTGCCGTCCTTACCTGTGGAGTTAATATGTTTAATATAACAGATAAATGTATAACGTTGTTGGGACTCCGAGTTGAAAAACGGATGATCGAATATATGGAGGGTAGATGTAAAAATATGGCCGTTGTCAGTGTAGAGGTGTTTGGAAGTGCTCGGTTAGGGGGGAATCTCTGATGACGCTGCTCTAGGCGGGAGGTTCAATTAATATATTATTCATGTTTTAATATCAGTTGATTACCACCGCCTGGCGGTTTGATTTAACACTCATTTGATACCACTATTTATCAACTCTATCCCGTTTCTTATCCATCAATGTATGTTCATACTATAATCTGTGAAGACTGACGAAGAAGAAGCTTAACGGAACTAATATATTTCGGATTTACAACGCCATTTTGTATTACTTTAAACTACACAAGTGTCCGTCAGTTGGTCACCCACATCTCGTCTGTCCGTGATCACGGTTGCTGTAAAGTAACCGAAACGTCGG
>DVQP01002807.1:0-11826 GCA_018231745.1 Danaus eresimus
ATAATACACGAAACAATGATATTTCTTGAAAAATATGTTTTACGCACAATGATATAAATCCCTCTCTAATACCTGTGTAATAAACACAATTTAGTTTTTTTTATGACCATTCATAATAAAAAATAACATTACATTATGAACTTTACTTCTAACATTAAAATGATTTTGGTTGGTAAACTAATGATGCAATATATTAATTATTATTTCATTAAAAGAATACATTAATGAAAAACAAGACTTAAATTTTTTTACGAAGCTATTACGATGAGGAATAAATGTGGTAGCACGAAAGCAAATACTTAAAATTCATAAATATTTTCACCTCAACATTATGTATTCAATGTTTTACAAAAAGAAACCAAATATTAACAAATCTTTGAAAACAGTCTTTATCATAACATTACCGCGGAACGGAAAATATTAAAAATAAAATGGCGATAGCTGTATAGAATTTTGGGTGTGATGCAAATAACAAGTAACTTTGATAAGAGGGCGGGAGGTCGTAAAAAATGAATTATGCTGAGTGTTGTTTGTAACACTTTAGATCTGTGTTTCGAAAAGGATTATTGAATTTTTGTTTATAGCTTTGTGTCATGGAAACTATGAACATTATTCTTTGATAAAATAATTTTCATCGTCAAAAAATCATGATGTATGTAATAATTTTACTGAAAATCAAGTACCCTTGGATTACTGATACACTATCGTTACTTCTTGTTTTCTAAATTATCAGCGTCATCAAAACTTTAGGGTTGCTAACTTGTACTGACATCGAATACCGTCACAAGAGCTACCCCATCGTTTTTATTTCCAGTGGGAAATCATGCTTACATTCAACCTTTAAGGGACTCTGTTAAGACTTGACAGGCTATTTTTAAAGTTGAAGTGCATTTAATCAAACACAGCTTTAAGTATTTTAAATATTATTAAGAACGATAAAGACAAATAAATGTGTTAGTGTGTCTCTAACTTGAAATTTATAATAAATATTGACATCAAAATTCATCGACGCCATCAGAACAGCGTTCAGTGGCATTAATAATATTCATCAACTATAGAGTTTGTAACCTGATGGTGTCTCTGAACATTTCATTATATATTTTGTAATAAAATGTAATTTAAATAATCAGCTCAAATTCTTTAATGTAAGGTATATAATAATAGTAAACGTGTAAACTTAATTAAGATTAAATATATTTACAGGATAAATAACAACAGTGACAACTATCGTTACATAATCAATAACACTTCATTCATTTACAAAACTAATATATAAAATACCCCTTTCTTCAATATGATTAAGGCATACAGATTCAAAGACAGTTCTCTCAGTAACGACAATGAGAAATTCAACACTAATATGCATCTAAACTTCAAAGTTTACCGATTCGATATGAAGCAGAATTTATTACAAAGTACACAAGGTCGATGTTGTTACACGTTGTTGTGATATCATTATGACACAGGATGCCTCTCCATATAATCCTATTCCTGAATATAGTACCATACGAAGCATTCAATTTGCTTCTGGTCGATAGACAATAGGACGTTCTCATTATGTAGTAGTATCGATCAGCGAAGTTACCGTTCGCATCAAACTCCCAGCTTTACTAAATTAGGAATACGAAAAAAGTTTTGCAATACATTTGATCCTTTTAGAGGATTAGGTATTAGAAACAATCAAGAAATTTATTTATTAATAAATAAGTTGCAATGTAAGAGCGTTCTTCTCGTGAGGTTTTATGTACTCGATTATGAAAATTCTTTTGATTTCATATAAGCACCAAATACATAATTTTATATCATCTAACTTCATACGGTCTGTCAGTAACGAATACAAATTAAATGTAAATGTTTAATAATTCCTTTTTTTTCAGTTTAATTTCGTGGGCAACTTTCAAAGCTAAAACATTTGCAGCGTAAGAACGTCTCAACCTACTAGTGCATGGAAAGTTTAAAACCTTATGATATGTCACGCGAAAATCGCACTTAATTACCACAACTTAAGGGCACTAGTCGCGAATGTTTCTCTGTGAATCGAATCTGCGAGTACAGAGCTCTTGTGTTATGGCGTGTGGTGTAAAAATCCGTCCGGGGTTATTATTAAGAATATTATCCATTAAAATATGTATTTTACCTAAACATTAATACAACGAGTATGATATAATTACTTACCAAGCTTGCAATAACATTTTCAACGAATTTAATAAAAAAAATCAGTGACGAGTAATATGAAATAATGTTTTATTGAATTATGAAACTTTCTTTTAAATTGTACCACAAAATTATGTTGGAAAAGGGAGGTTTCCTTGAGAGGTCCCCGTGGAAATTTTAAGTCTGCATTTATGTCAGTTTATTTTTCAAGTGTTGGGTAATTTTAGTGTTGTTAGTTTTTATGAGAGTTATGAAATAAGTCCATTATTGTTGTGTTATAATACTGCTGCTGTTATGCTCAGTTATTAATTATATTTCATGTTAGCTCATTATGTGCGAAAGTAGATCCTGTATTTATGTTATTACTATTTGAATTTCGAATGAAAATTTGACTTTAAGACACTAAGAAATTTACAGAAAATTGGGTTATTACAGGTTTTTTAAATACTTTCTATTTTTATTAAGAATTAGGCTTGCTCTCAAAAGGTCTTACAAGGTTTATTCCAACTTTTTATGGACAGACTGTAGCATATATTTTTAATACTCCAAGTTCCTGAATGTATAAATGTTAATGAACAATTCTATGTCGTTGTCATTCTTAAAGGACAAAAGTTTTAATTTATTTTATTAACTAAGTGATTAGTGAAACAAAAATTAAAAAAAAAGTATTAATATGGGATCGTTATGTGACAATTTGTATGTAAATTTATTTCATTATTTTTAAGAGGATATATAGCATCAGCGTGTTTGCGTTTATGTATAATTTTATATACTTTACGTCACTTTATTTCTACCAAAGAAGCAAAAGTATTATAATATGCTATTACGCCCATAGATCGTTCTTTACTACATTTAAAATTTGATCCCTTATATAAATAAATCCTAACATATGTTTTGTGTTTTTTAGATGTAATCGAGATATTTTCCAAATTATGTTATTTACTTTTTATTCTGCCTTTTCTCGCTCCATATACTGTTCCGGCATGTATATAGTAAATTACGAGTACATAGTGCCACGACAATTTTCGAATAAAATAGAATAGGTTAAGCAAATTTTTATATTCATCACAGATCCCTACATGTTAGATATTTTAGAGGGATCGACCTTCGCATCTCAATTGAGCAGCAAGTAGAAGCCTGAATTATTCTGCTCGCTGCATCTCTGTGGTATCTATCGGAATAAATTTAAAGTTCCTGAGCACTTAGCGATAGGATAATGTTGGCTTTTTAAAGTCTGATGGATTTCGAAATCAGTTTAAGGTGATTTCAGTCAGTCACCAATAGTAACTTAACTTTAACTCAAGCAGTTTAAAGATTTTTTTCCTAATTATTATTTTTTTAATTAAAAAAGTTTTTTTGTTTAAGTTTATACAGTCATTCGTTTAATAAACCTTCACAGTTCAGGTTAATGTCATCAAGGTGTCATCATCATTCTTCAATGTCATTTCCTTATAGAAATTCATTTTGTAATATTCTAGATTTATGATCCATCGTATTACAACACACTTGGCTCGATTATTTAACTTGATTTTTAGGCAGCTCCGAATTTAGAGACGTCTAAATGTCTTATGACTTTGATTACTTAACAAAAAATTTTGTTTTACATATTTCATAAATACAACGTTATGAATAATGCCACCTTATAAATCCTGAATGATGATAAATGTTCACGAGCGTTAGGCGCAGATAAAAAAAAATCAAAATAAGATGCCATGCAATGACGTCATAATATCAAATTATGTTACAACATAATCCTCAAAAATATTAGAACAGTGAGTTTCACAGCTAAAGAGGTCGAGGAGCTTAAAGTTATAAATGAATGAAATGTAAAAGACTTGGAAATGATCAATCAACGTCTCAGATAAAATGACAACGTGTCGCTGGCATTAAATTTATTATTGTCTTAGGTGAACTGAAGTGTAGAGTTTTTACATAGTGATTTATTAAACGGATTGAAAATGTGAGCGTTTTATATGCAGACATCGTTTCTGTACATGTATTGATAGGGCGTACTACGAAGGAATTTGTTATGTAAACTAAAACATGATGTCGGGGGATTGTGTTTGATAACGAGTCTGTATTAAGGATAATACGATGATAAAATCATTACTATTTACTAATTGTGTAATAGCGTTAAATAAGCCAACCATTCTTAAGCGTGATAAATCAACGATTCTTATCGTTAAATTTCGAATAAAACATAGTTTGGAAGGAAATGAAACTCATTTGCTCAACTTGCATAAGCTTACGTTTTCTCATTAAAAAGAACATAATTGCGCCAATATTAACTCTCATGTTCAAGCGAGACGTCGAAATGAAACGAGTTTCGGGTGTTTTTTAAAAACACAAAGTGAACACGTACGTGCTGAAGTGGTCTGGATGGTCCACTAGTGTTTTGTACTAACAATTTCATGTATGCAGTTTCAAGCCAACTTGTGCAATTCGGTGACCTATAAATGGCCTCTGGTAATTATTGCTTATTTAAAACAAGGACAGTAATCTACCAATAATAGTATTATAAGTGAATAAATTAAACGATTAACTAATTCTAAAAAATATAAATTAAAATGTTTCTAAGAAAATATAGCAATGTTAACTAATTCTGACTACCACAGATTACCAATAATTTTCTAAAAATAGCCATTTTATGTATTTTCTTCTCTTTCAGATATCAGTGGTTATATAACCTTTTGTATGGGAATTAAAGTTTTACTTATAAGAATATAAATTCCAGGCATCTCATTTTGATACTTCTTTTAATTATAATTTTGTGGTTTCAGTCAGTTTCCTTCATTGACGCGTTTACAGAATGATTAGATAAGTTTACTCTGCTTTTATTCATACTTACTTTATGATAAAATAAATTTCAATGTTGAATATATAAACATATTACTTAATAAGTATGACTTTTCTTGCATTTTGAAATATATATAAAAATATAATTTATTTATATGTGACCCAAAAAAATGTTGTAATTTCCTTTTTTAAATGTAAAATTTACATCTAAAAAAGATACGAAATGGAATAATTTCTTTCCATATTATTATAACACAAGGGACTGTTTTTCTAGATCTATTTCTTTAAAAAAAACCTCTTTGTTTATTTAAATTGTTTCTGTTTTTTTTTAATTTTTGCAGTTTCGATTACTTTGGAGTTAACATATAAGGTTTTTCACAAAATATCTTTATACTCGTAGTATTTAGGCTTCTTTTTATGTATAATAGATTTAGAATGTAAATTTTTCCTTTTTAACACTTACTGGTCTGGTTTTATGTATATGTTCAGTAATTACCTATCTCACTTTCTTAACAACTAAGTCTTTCATAAAAAAATACATAGAATTATTAATCTTATCAAAGTAACATTAATGCTCTCGTGAGGTCACAACGTTTCAGTTGTAGTAAATAATTAAATTTGAGATAAAAAGACATTGTTCTTGTTACATACAATATAGAGTGAACAAGGTAACTGAAAAAACTTAGTAGTTAACAGAATAACTTAAAAAAAAATGAAGTGGAGGAAAAAAGTGTTCCTTATAACATTTATAGCCATCAATTTAGTTGATGAACCAGCTTTGGAAGTGACAATCGAACAAGGTACTTTAATCGGGAAAGCTAGTAGTGATCGATCGTATTATGAATACCTTGGCATACCTTACGCAAATCTAAACAGTAGCACGCGGTTTAGGGTAGGTTATTAATACAGGTAATTAAGAATTAAATATTAGGTGGCATAGTTATTAATATTGTTGGCTTATATGGATCCTTAAACTATTTTGGTAACAAAAAATAAATTAAATGTACTTTATTGTAATAACGATCTAGTAAAGGATTTAACAATAAGTTAACTTCCAGGTTCGAACATTCAGTATGGCCAGTTCGTAGAATAATCTTTTTGATAAACACTTAAACAGTAATTTTAAATTTCCCGATCTTTTAACAAACTATAATTTTGAAGATTTGATATTTTGCTTTAATATCAAATTAATAATGATTTACCAATCGTTTATTGAAGTGTAGAAAATATTATACAATTTCATTATAGGCTCCGGGACCACCTCCATCTTGGAAAGGCACATACAGGGCTGTGGAAGAACCTCCATCATGTCCACAGAATATTTTTATTGGAATAATCGGGAATGAAGATTGTTTAAAACTTAATGTTTACGTTCCCGCGTCAAAAAAACAACCATTCCCAGTGTTAGTTTATGTTCACGGAGGTGCTTTCAATTTTGGAAGTGGCGGTAAAAATATCTATGGTCCTAATTTTTTGGTTCAAAAAGAAGTAATTGTTGTGACTTTTAACTATCGTGTTGGTATACTGGGTTTTCTGTGTTTGAGAATAAAGGAGGCGCCTGGAAATGCTGGAATAAAGGATCAGATAGCAGCTTTAAAATGGGTTAAAGAAAACATTGCAGCATTCGGAGGAGATCCAGATAATATAACAATTTTCGGTGGAAGTTCTGGAGCTGCATCAGTTTCCCTTATTTTGAATAGTAAAAGTGCCACTGGACTTTTCAAAAGAGCAATCATACAAAGCGGCTCTTCGTTAGCCCCATGGGCAATAGATAGAAAACCTCTTGAAACAGCTCGTCTCCTAGCAAAATCTGCTGGCTACGATACAGAAGATCCAATGGAATTGTATAGGATATTTTCTAATATGACTAATCAAGAATTAGTTACCTTGCATATGAAGAAACAATTGCAAACATTTTTTGAAACTAGCCTTATTTACTCACCTTGTGTTGAGTCTAATATACCAGGCGTGGAACCTGTTATTACTGATATGCCCATAAACCTTGTAAAAACAAAGCCTTACAATATAGATGTAATGTATGGGTTAACAAGTAAGGAAGGCTTGTTTTTAATAGGTAGCGAAACAATTGACTCGAATCTAGAAGAAAGGGAGGGAGGTAGTTTGTTTGCTGGTGATCTACAATTTCGTTCTAAAGATGAGGAATTTATGATCTCTAAACAAGTAAAAAACATATATTTTGGTCAGAAAGACTTTACCATTAAAGAAATAGCAACTATATCTGACATGTTTGGACATTTATATTTTGCGATGCCTGTTATGTTGGAAAGTGAATACCTGTTGAATACAAGTCAATCAAAAGTATATAACTATTACTTTAAATATTCAGGCCAAAGAAATTTCTTAAAACTTATAAATGGATTTATAAGTGAAACCGGGGCTTGTCATGGTGACGATATCTTCTATTTGTTCTATGGAACTCTTTTACCGCCACTTTTTACTAAGGAAGATAAAAAAGTAGTTAATTTCATGTCAACACTGTGGACTAACTTTGCAAAATATGGGTAATAAGAATAAAATGTTACACTTATAAATTTTCTTTTACATCCAGTAATTTTATCTAGTCTGTTCTATTTACAAAATTCGTGTAATAAGGGTAACATCTTTTCTAATTGTGTTTCCTTAACAAATATTACAACTCGGATTGTGAACCATGACAACAATTTTTATATAGTTTACCAAAAATGTGCAAATTTATCAGTTATAAGTAATATTACCAATAAAGTATATATATTACAAATTCTATACATTAACAATAAATTTTGTATAGCTGAGACAGCTATAAACATTTCGACAAAGCTTTAAAAAATAGGCTGTAAAACAAATTTTACTCAAATATTACATCTATAAATTATTCAATTATTAAAAAATCATAATTAATCTGAATACATAACTTAAATAAAATTGAAAATTTCTTGTGTTTTTTCAGAGATCCTACGCCTGATCCTACAGAATTTGGAGTAAAATGGGATTCAAGCATAAAAAATAATATGAAGTTTTTGCATATCGATCATGAACTGAAAATGGGATCCATGCCCAACGAAAGAACTTACCGATTTTGGCGAGATGTCTATGATAAATACAGAATAAAACATTTGTAGCAATAAAGTTTTAAGAGAATAAGAGATAGAATACTCTAATTCTCAATAAATGTTCCTTATTCACATTGTTATGTAGGTCATAAACAATAATTTTGTAGACGAATGGAATGAAAAGTTTTATTACCAAATAATGATTATTATTTCTTTAATCTATATTATGGTTATGTGATAAAATAAAGTAATGAGTCTGAATCTGATAATTTATTGTATTATATCTTAATATTTATATGATTTTTGTTTTCATGTACTTTGCATATCTAATTGAATATAACCCCTGAAATATGTCAAAAACAATTAATGTACCTACTTCAATTTTAAGTGTATAAAATTTTATAACAAAGAAATCGACAGATGCTGCTAACGGGAACAAATAGCGAATAAATGAACTAAAAGGTCAAAGACAACATGATAAATAATAATTAAAATACAAAGTTAGAAAGGGTACGTCTCAAATTGTAGCAGACCAATTTTTCTTTTAACTATCATGTCTGCTTGTATTACGGTTCTAAACGAAGAAAATAGTTTTAACCTCAATTATATACCAATAAATGACACTTACTGTATATATTAGATATAATCAACACAAATTTTTACCTTTCTTGCATAAGCTTACGTTTTCTCATAAAAAAGAACATAATTGCTCCAATATTCACTAAATAAATGTTGAAGCGAGACGTCGAAATGTAAAGATTTTTGGATTTTTTTTTTAAACACAAAGTAAATACGTACGTGCTGAAGTTGTCTGTATGTGGCACCTGTGATTTTACTAACAATTCCTTGAACGCAATGTCAAGCTAACTCCTATATCTCGATGACCAATCAATCGACGTAATAGTATTTTATCTAGTATGTATTATTTAGTATAGGAAAAATAATATTGTTAAACATATTTCTGTCAATATTAGTTGACTGCATTGTCTATTCTTAAGAACAATTGTAATTCTGTAATTCAATTAATTTATTATACAAAATTATCATTTGCATTCCGCAATTTTTCGTTTTATTATCTTAAACATTTTATAAGATAATAACAGGCGCTACGATTATTTTTAGTTATAGTAAATAATTAGTAATTTCTAAGTTTCATCACTGAGAGTTTGAACAAGTTTCAAAATAACCTTCATTTATTTCTCTTTTTTATTAGTATCAAGTTCTGGTTATCTATATTTTGTAGGGATAAATTGATACTTGCAATTAAGTAATAGTGATAATAGAGATTTTACATTATCACCAAAAATTCATATAGCAATATGTATTTCTAAAGGCGCTTGATTTTCAGCTTAATCTGACAATAAGGTGCAAGTTGAACGCAACAAATTATTTGTATGTTTCATTAATATAAATTGTGTTTCATGTACAACACAAAAAAATAGAGAAGATTTTTGTAATTTAAAAAGGCTTTTAATAAACATCTGAAACAAAATCGATTCAAACTGAAACGAAAATTATCTGTACTACGATTGACTCAGCGTGGTAACGATTATCATCTTGAAACTGATATAATACAGTTTTATGATTTTTTTTTGCTGAAAAGTACTCATAAAAAAAATTAACTCCATAGTAATCTATTTGAGGTTCTTGTCCAATAAACTTCTTTGGTTCATCGTGAAAAGAAGTGCTTGTATAATGAGCTCTAAGACTTTCGCGAGTAATTTAAATAAAAACTAAAATATTTTCGGATTACTAAGCGATTTTTCATTACTTTAAAACTACATAATCCCGACGTTACACGGGCAGACGGGATGTGATCACGGTATGATCGAGGTTGCTGGAAAGTAACCGTAACGTCGGGATAATGTAGTATTAAAGTAAGAAAAATCAGGTAGTAATCCAAAAATATATGAGTTTTATTTACATGCTTGTATGTTGGAATATCTTAGAGTCTTTTTCTGGATCACATCTAGTAAAATATGTAATTTAATTAGATACTCATATCTATATATAACATTGACCGCAGGTACAAAATTACCCTTATACCAATCATTCATTATCTATGTAATAGTAGATATTATTATTTTATACAATTGACGCAAAACGATCAACCTTATCAACATATCGTTAGTTAAACATGGTTGCCCTTGCATATCAGTTGTGTTTGTTGTGATTGAAATGGGATACGTTATTATCAATATTAACTATGTGTTGGTTATGTGTATAAATCTATGAATGTTAGAAAGTTCAATAAATATTAAGTATACATTGTAATATAAAAAATGGGGTGGAGGAAAATAATGTTTTTAATAACATTCATAGCTATAAATGCAGTTGACGAACCAGCTCCAGAAGTGACGATCAAACAAGGAACTTTGATCGGTAAAATCAGTAGCGATGGAACGTTTTTTGAATACCTCGGCATACCGTATGCGACAACTAATAGTAGCACACGATTTAAGGTAAGATAATAATGTATTCAAATATATCAAAAATTAAAACAAAACCCTCTATCTGCTGTAATGATTTCTGTTTAAAAAAATATATCAAGTTTAAATTAAAATAAAATAAAACACTCAAATAAGCCTTTACCAAGGAAAACTATAGTCATATTACATTCAATTTAGTAAAGCCAGTTAAAGCCAGTTATTCTGAGACGACAAAAAACACCTAGATTGTTCCGTAATAGTTCATAATTATATGGTATATTATGTTTTTTTCCTATATACGATTGATAAGTCAGTAGAACAAAGGTAGAAGGTAAAATGTTTAGTGATTGAAAATTATTGTGTTTATGAATTTGTAAGACTGTGGCCCGCAATTATTGAAATTTCGTTAGTATCACTGAGGGACATAACGATTTATTGAATAAGCAAAACTAATAAGCCCGTAATCTCTCTTTGTTCCATACCATCCAACATCAGTAATGATTATGCTTTTTCGTCGTGTGATCTTCTCAATAATTAATTGCATAAGTTAGGCATACTGTCCAAGGTTTTAAAACGACTCAGAACAACATACGCCGTTTAGCGGTTGGGAAGAAAAGCAGCAATTTCGTCAGCGAAGTCTCCTGTTAAAGTTATACTGCGTTGTTCACATATGTAGGAATTCAAGTTCATTCTTAGTCAATTCACAGACCAGCAAGTTATTAAGTAAGTCGACGAACTCGGCATCATATTGTTGGAACATGTTGTTTGTTGGAAGATGACGCCGCCAAATATTTATTATTATTTTTGTATTCCTGTAAACTTAAATGTTTGATGTGCAAGTATCATAGTACACCATCCAAATTTTATTAATTATAAGCCAGTTGAAATGGCGCCATCTATGTTTTTCTTTTTCTGGGTTACTTCCATGTACTTACGTTTATAGATATATACCGTATTGCCTTTTTCAGTAAGTAGTAAGAATAAGGAATGCAATCTTACCAAATATTGGTCTTGTAGCAATCCCTATTAATCATGCTACTTACACAAATTTTGTTTAAGCAGAGGGTCAACAGTTGAAGAATAGTAATTTACGATGTGTTCATCCAGTAATTTTAACTAGTACATATGACTTGAAGTTGTACCATCCGCTATTAAAAGCAGCAATTTATAGTCGCTCACGGATCAAACTAAGCCAGTGAGCACGGGCTCTTTGGGTTTCATTTGTCTTATCCATTTTTTATTATCTATTGTCGATTCTAGATCTTACTTAAAAATATACTAACAACAAGTACCGTTTAATATCTTAAGAGCCAGTGATAGGCATCATCAAGACCAAAAGTTCAATTCAATTAAGAATACTTTTAAATAGTACTAAAAAAGCTAACTGATATAATAGT